>JAKCPI010023755.1:0-16336 GCA_023213315.1 Euborellia annulipes | reverse complement strand
GTATGGGATTAGGGGGAATTGTTGGGGTGGTTTGTTTACGGGGTCGCAGTCTTGCTGGTCCCCAGGTCAATTTGGTGGATGCCTCAGAGGCTTGGTTTGGTTTGGAGCAGGAGGAAGGTTGAGTGTGTGTAATTGCGTTTGTGCCCGGTTTAGTTGACACGGGGCCTCAGTCTGCCTCCCCAAGTCGGATGTGTTATTGGTTTGCTTGGTGGATGTGATAGGAGCTTGGGTTTGTTTCTGAGATTTAGATTGGGTGTGTGTGTGTGTGTGTGTGTGTGTGTGATCGTGTCTGTGTTTAATTTAGGTTGACTCTAAATTAAACACAGATACCCCCCTAATCCCATACTCTTGAAAATGGCTCCAAAAGGAGAGCCGAAACGTCGAGTAAATTTCAACATCACACGCGACTCAACCCGAGAAAACTTATCTTCGCAGATATATATATAAAGTCTTAACACAGATAGAATTCTCAAATGAAAGAATCTGTAAAATATCTGGCCAGCAGATATAAAAAGAAAAAATTAGCAAAAAGACACCACCATGATGCAAATAAAATGAATTTGGAAAATTTCATCAATCCCTTGACTATTGGTCGATTTCTCTATATAGGCACACTCCCCTTGGGTTTCGTGTCTTGAGAGGGGGGCTTCGCCCACCCCCTGGATCCCCCCTCCAGCTGGCTCGGGCGCCTGGGATAAAACCAAAAAGTACTGCTTTAATTTTAATAAAAGATAAAGGAAAAATAAAATAGGAAGCAAAAATTTGTAATTTCTTTGATTTTTTGCACCCTCTTTCTTGTTAAAAGACAGACCCTGTCTCGAAAACCACTTTTTTTTGATTCAGGGGATCTCAAAACGTGTATATCCATCAAAATCTCGACATCGAATTTTTGACATTAATCCAATACTTTCTCTCTCTATATATTTGAACATATATAGAGGTAAGAGAAAGTAGAAAAGAATAAAATTGTAAGTCAAATTTTGTTATTCTCTTGACTTTTGTAACATAAAAATGACCTTAGTACCAATTATTAATATTATTGGAAAAGTAATTATTCAAAATAATAAACTCACCAAATGACAGCCGCAAAATGACGTTGGGTTCAACAACAAGCAGCCTCTTAGTATGCAAAATGTGAGGATCGGATTCCGCCAATGGTTTTCAGTTAAGAATAGCTTAAAGCAGTGGTTCCTCAACATTTTTTGATGTGCGGTCCACTTTTTCCGTAAAAATAACGCTGAGGCCCAGTGTATATATATATATTTTTATCTTTTCTTAGACATCCGCCGCCCAGTTCCAATCAGCCCGCGCTCCACGGGTTGGGAACCGCTGGCTTAGAGAATTGTAACCCTGATCTTGCCGGTTCATTTTAGGTTCAATCGTTTTTTGCCCGCCTCTCTTATTTGTAAAGGAAATCGATGGGGTAGATGCTCTCAAGTCATTTCATTTTAACGAATATTTCATTCATAATTTATAATTAGTTTATTCTAATGATGGCTTCAATGAAATAAATGCTCCTCTTCATTGTCGTCTTCGTCTTCGTCTTCGTCTCTTGGAGTCTAAACCAGCGGAGACACTCCCTTGTCAGTGATTAACGCTAAGCCAAACCTACTCTTGATTGAGATGTGATCAAGTCTAGTGATATCTGGGCATCTGCATATCCATCCCATGTAGTGGTTCTTCGTGGGGGCCCAAATCTCAGTTGAATACAGAGTAATCGTTCTCAACATTGTCCGGTAGATTGCTGATTTGAAATAAATTGGCATCCGTCAGTCGCATAGAATTCGGGAGCATTCTCACCATTTAAGCCAACTGGCATATATACACACACCCGACATTCCGTTGGTTCCCCATCATCACTGATCCTCGAGCCAAGATAGCGAAAACTGCGACATTTAGAAAGCACCTGGTCATTAAGTATAATTTTATCTGCGGTCAGTCTTTTGATAGTACTACTGCATGTATTCTATCTTGGCGTCGATTAATACGCAGACCGAGGTGATTCTTTCAGATGCCTATGTAATTTTCCAGTTCGTCGCAAGTTTCTTCACACAGCAACATATCATCTGCTTAAGGAGACTCCTGCCTAACTCTTTGATCTTCTCCCATACAAGCTCTGTGTTCAGCGGACAGTTTCCTCAGAGAAATTGCAGGATGCACTTGATGAGCTCACCTGGTATCCTATTAAAAGCTTTTACAACGTCGAAGAATGCGGGGTGCAGCCTTTTGAGCCCAGTTCGGTTCGTTTTTTTCCACGAGTTGACGTAGTTCAAAAGGAATTCTGAAAATAAAAAAAAAAGTAATAAAAAATTTAATTATCAAAGAGATTGAATGAAATATTTTGTAAATTTAAGATATATTTATTTAAATAAAATAAATTTAATTAAATTTAATCCTAATATCAAAACTATTTTGAATTAAAAGATATTCCTCTATATTATTTTATAAATAACATTCCCTTTCTCCTCAACTAACTAGAACAAACTAAAACTATATAAAAATTAAGAACATTTTCCAATAAACTAATTACATGTAATATTTTTCATAAAATAAGAGATATTAGAATTCAAGGAATTGGCTTCAATTATTTTCTTCTTTACTTACATCCTAGGTGAAGTTTTCATTTGATTTTAAATAAAGAATAATAAAATAAATAAAATTGGAAGACAAATTTTGTCATTCCCTTGAATCTTGAACTATCTGCTTATATATAGTTAATAAAAAAAAAAAAAAAAGAGAAAACATTCAAAAGATAATAAAAGATCATTTTCATAAAAGCTTACCTTATTTAATGCAATTTAATCGCCCTGCATTTTCTTTGAAAGCATGAATCCCTTCCGTCTTTTTTTCTTTTTGTAAATGAGTATGTATATAATTCCATTTCTATTTCGTTTTAAAAGTCAAACGTCATAAAATTATATAATATATATGAAAGTAAGTGTAAAGGAAGGCCGTATTATATATATCATTCAAAGCTCGAAGAAAAGTAGCAAACAAATTCTTTGGTCCAAATCACACCTAAAATTAAAAATAAAAACAACATTTAATAAAGAATTTTATTTGAAAAAAATATAAAAAGCCTTAAAATAATAAATTTTTTCATTCCTCCCTTTACTCTTGAAAAATCTTGCTATTTATTTAATACAAATAAGAGATATTATAGAAAAAATAACGTGATACAAAATAATAAACTCACCAAATAGGAATGCGAGATGACAAGGAGTTTAACTGGAATAATAAATAGACGTATCTTGGACGAAATTCTGAAAATAAAAAAATATATATATACAGGAGAAAATATATTTAAAAAAGTAAAACAATAAATTTATTAACGCTTACCTTATTTAATGATATTTAATTTCTTTGAAAGCTTAACCCTTCTATCATCTTTTTTTGAAAATGAATATAATTCCATTTCTATTTCGATTCATAAGCCAGACGTCAGAAAAAAAAAAAGGAATGGAATGAAATGGAAAATCTCTATATATATAAAGAGACTTGTGACTTACTTACTAAGTGATGACAACGCCCAGCCTAAACTATAATAGCTATAAGGCTGAAATTTGGCATGTGGAACCCTTATGTGCCCAAGGCGTCATTTAAGAAGCGATTTTTCGAAATTCAAATTTTAAGGGCACCAAATGGGCTTTTATGGGTATTTTTTTGATTTTAAATAATTCTTAAACGAGATGAGATATCAATTTGCTCTCTTCGCTAAAACCTTTCTTAGAGGAATATCTAAATTCGTTGTTTCAGGGTTTTTTGAAATTCGACCTCTAAGTACCCCAAATCGCCATTTTTGTAAAAAAATTAGGATTTTCCAACTTTTAACTGAAATGAGATTTCAATATGCTTTCTACGCTCAAAGTATCCTTAAATGAACCTCTAAAAAGTAATTTCGGGGTTTTTTGAAATTCGGCCTCTAAGTACCCCAAATCGTCATTTTTATGAAAAATTCGAGTTTTCTAACTTTTAACTGAAATGAGATAAAAATATACTTACTACGCTAAAAGCCCCCCTTAAATGACCCCCCCCCCATCTAAGGGCAATTTCGGTGTTGTGTTTTGAAATCTGGCCGCTCGGTACCCTAATTGATTATTTTTGTGAAAAATGCATTTTTTCTCAACTTTTCTTTTCTTCCCTATCTTCTCTATATATATAAAGATACTTGTGACTTACTTACTAAGTGATGACAACGCCCAGCCTAAACTATAATAGCTATAAGGCTGAAATTTGGCATGTGGAACCCTTATGTGCCCAAGGCGTCATTTAAGAAGCGATTTTTCGAAATTCAAATTTTAATTTATGGCCCCACTCCTATCCTCCCACCCGCCAAAAGGCAAAGTAAAATCCCCCAATTTTTTAAAATATTATTAGGTTTTATAAAATTTTTATACACATAATCTATTTGTGAGATTTATTGAATAACAAATTTTTTTGGAGAAATTTAAATTTTTCATAGGATATTACTATTATAATTCCTTTAATCCGATAAGGTCACCCTGTGGGATTTTCAGACTTTCAGGGGGCGGTAGAAGACTTGTTAGAGATATTTAGGGGCATTGAGGTTCCTTAGAAGGGGGGTGGGCAGATTAAAAAATATCGCTAATCACGTACTAAAGTAAAATAAAAATTAATATCGTTTAATTTTTGATAGATTTTTCAAGTTACTGAACGCGGCGACCTTCCGTTGTTTTTTAGTAAAATCTTAGCCTGTTATATAACAAACTCCTTAAAATGCATAATATTCGTTCAACCTTCTAATTAGTTATGTCTTAAATTTATGTCTTTTGAATTTTAATATTAATATTCCTCGATATAACTAAGTATGCGTTTTAATTTAATTGCCCCCATTGAATCATTCTTTATTTTAAACTCAGAAATAGGATTGGTATCATATCCTATCTTACGACTCTACTATAATATTACCGTGGCAATAGCTGTTTTAAATTCGCGAGAGATGAATTAAGATAAGATGGTGGGTGGGTGGAGGCCCCCCGCCCCTCTAGAAAAGAACATATTCTTAAAGGGAGAGGTGAGCAAAATAAGGTTGAGAAACTATGTTTTAAACGATAATAGATAGCAATTTAAATAATACATCCACAAGATTTTTTGTATTTAAGTTTCTTAAATAAATTTCTTTCAAGGTATATAAAGTTATTTAGTGTTCTCGGGCCTTGGTAGTGGTTAGTCATTTGTACCAAAGGTCGAAAGTTCGTTAAAAAAAAAATATATATCCTAAACAAAAAATCTGGTGTAACCTGTTTCAACCACCCTGGTTTTAGCCGAACCACCCTGCCTCTCCTCCATTTTTACGAAATTTTGTATTCTTCAATTTATCTAAATATCAACATCTTTTTTTTATTTATTCAAAAAAAGTTTTAATTTGGCAGGTACATTACGTTTATTGCCTTGCAAGATATTCACGAAGCCTTTTTCGAAATTCTAATTTTAAGAGCACTGAAACCTTTTGGAGTTTTTTTTTTTTTAATTTTTTAATGATCTTTAAAGGGGTTGAGATATCAATTTGCTTTTTGCTCTAAAGAAGAAACGAGGCATCGATGTTGAGGGTTGGCCACGAATTAAGAAGGTTTATGCTCCGGGAATTTCAGGGTTTCAACGATGGCCGTGCAAGAAACATGCCTAACCCAAGCGAAGTAGGGTTTGGAAAAACCGGAAAATTTTGAAAACCGGTTTTTCGGTTTTTTACAAAGCTAAAAACCGTAAATTTTTTTTTCAACTCTTTTAGAACGGGCCACCATTTTTGGAAGTTATACAACATAATTTGTATACAACATAATTTAGAAATATTTTATGGTTTGGTACGGAAAAAGATCCCTTGACCTTTAGTATTATTAAACAAAAAATGTTCCTTAAATAAATCAAGGAAAAAAAAATATTCAAAACAATATTTAATAGAATTATTTTTTAATAACCGCGCCCCCTGTCTGCGACGGACCGTTGCCTTTTCTTAATTATGTAAAGAAAATTATTATTATTTTTTTATTTTTTAAAACACACTTTTTGTTGATGTGTATCAGGATGAAGAAAGAAAAGCAGCTAGTATTTATTTCGTTTATTTAATACCCAGGATGAGGATAAATTTTAAAATTACAATTTTCTTTCAACATATATGTATATATAATATGTTAATTTATCCTCATCCTTGCTATTTTGGAGCTCTGAAGATGGTCTCGACCGAGACCGTAACGTCAGCCGACCCCGAAACCCTAAGCCCCTAGAAGATAATGTCTTCTCTCTGAGCCATGGGTCACGGGCTAATTTATAATTTGAATACAAGTATTTATTGTGGAGAAAAAATAAAAAAATAAAAAAACCGAATTCGGTTTTTTGGGAAAAACTCGTTTCTCGGTTTTGAAAATTAGCCAAAAAACCGGTATACCGGTTTCGGTTTCCACCGGTGTCCAAACCCAAGCGAAGCCCCCTGGCTAGCGCAAGGTTCGCCGAAGGCGAACCTTGCCGCTAGTATTATATATAATTTCTTATTTATGAATCCAAATTACTTTTTGTATTCTCAAACTATTAGAATTGGAGCACATTTTTATCGTTTCCTGCGGGACGGTACACTCTTCGTTTAAATACTTTTTTCACAAAGCACAATTAAAATTTCCCAATTGTATAAAAGTATAATTTTGTTTTATAAGAAATTTATTTCTTTCTCAATTTTCACATCTATGAGTAAAATAAGAATCCCTAATTGAGTAATCGTTTAAAATAAAAATACTTTAGCATATACTTAAATTAAAATTGAATTTTAATAAAAAAGAATAACAAAAGTTTAATGAACTTTCTTTGTCTATTATTTATATATATATATATATTTTTTTTTTTTCAGTGAAAGAATCAGAAAAGGTTGACTGCTCATCAATTTTCGATTTTAAATAGAGCATAAACAAATCGATCCGAAAATCTTTAATATTTTTTTTACATTATAGAAAGCTAAATTAAATTTTAATTTAATTATATAATAAAAGAAAATAAAGAAGATTATCAAAAAAACAAGCAAAACATCCCCACTCTCAATCAGAGCTAACCCTTAGTGGATAAAAATAAAAGATATTTTTTTGGCATAAATCGTGGTTTATTTTAGAAAATAATAATATAAATAAAAATGTTATTAATTACAATAAAATACAACGTTTCGGCTGCTAATTCTGCAGCCGTTATCAGGTAGACTTTGAACATTGAACACTAACTGTTAGAGCGCAGCATCTACCTGATGACGGCTGCAGAACTAGCAGCCGGAACGTTTCCTAATTGTTGTATTATTATTTCCTAAAATAAACCATGATGCCAAAAAATCTTTTATTTCTAATAACAAAAATCGAGAAAGCCTAAATCAATTAATCGAAAATTAGTGAAGAGCTTTAGCAACTTCGTTGCCTTTTACAATAGTTGATTTATCAAAACTTATTAATCATAGAAAACAACAGCTTGTAATGAAATTTGGCCTAAGACTAGAGACAACTGTTTCAACTTTGGTTCAGGGAAGCTGAGAAAACCTTCGTTATTGTTACCGATACAGCTCAGTTTTACCGTTCCCTAAGGGCCGATTCACTCTTAGTTTTACTACCTTCTCACGATCACCATAGCATTTAATCCAAAAATGTTCTGAAATATTAAACCATTTTTAAGAAAATTCATTTTATTTATATTTCAATTACTATCTTGAAGTGACCAAGAAGAAAACTATTGAATTTTTTTACATTCTCTTAACTAAATATGTTAATATTGGATTCTTGGCAAAAATTCGATGTCAAGATTTTGATGGATATACACGTTTTGAGGCGGGGTTTTTGGGGGGATTTTTAGGGACACTTCCAGATAGAAAGTATTTTATTTAAGTTACATCTCTTTATTTAAGCTTTCCACCCCAAAAACTATTTTGTTTTTTTTTGTTTTATACTTTTTTGACTTTTTTTTCCAGCCCCCCTCCCATGTTTTGAGGTCCCCTGAATCCAAAAAAAGTGGTTTTTGCAATATGGTCTGTCTGTGTGTATGTGAACAAAATATCTCAAGAACGAAAAGAGCTAGGTGGTTGAAATTTTATATTAAAAATTGACAAATATAATTTTAAGTAATAACTAACGATTTATTCCTTCATTTCCACTATTAACATTTTCTGAACATATATAATATTTATTCTTAATGAAAGAGAAAAAATTTATTTCACTTAAATATAGGTTCCTTAAAAATTTTAATATAAATAATTTATTCAAAAATAAATTTAACTTTTGTTTTATCAGTTGGATGACGTTGAACAACAGAATCTTGAAGGAGTGATTTTAATAAAGCATTATCCATATTTGCTGGAAGTTTAAAGTAATCACCTGGGTTTTTTTTATTCGAAGCTGCTATTAGACCCTAAATCAAAATAAATAAGTTATAAAATGATAAATTATTTATCAATATTTTTAAAATGTAAATACTCTTACAGAGAAAAATGTTCTCATATCTTCATTGAAAAATTTTAATAAATAATCCTGAAATATAAAAAAATAAAATTATTTTAAGCAAAATAAATGTGTTATATTAGATTGAATGATCCCAACTTGTGCTCCGCGGAACTCTTAGTCAATATTTCATCTATCTCCTTAAAAAAAAATTGTATGCACCCACTTCTCTTAGATCTTAATCAGTGGCAAATAAATTAAATTATGGAAAAATAAATCGTTGGAGAATAACAGGACATCGAAGTATGCATGATTTTCAGAAAATGACTAAAATTTTGAAATTTGAAAATGACAGAAAATTTATTCAAAGAAATTAATTGTATTTTTTCTTGAAAACTACACAAAAAAAAAATTTCAAAAAAAAAAAAAAAAGTTGGAAATTGGATCATTTTTGTAGGAGTAATGAGCAAAAACCAAAAAAAGAAGTGTTTTTTCAAAATTTGAACCGATGATCAAAAAAAAAAATCTCAAAATTTACCAGGAGGGGTTTTTTAAGAGGTACTAAAAAATATCAAAAAATGGAGGAAATCAAAAATTAAAATTTTCCAAACCGTTCGATTTGGCGTGGAATGCCCCATTTATTGTAAAGTTGGTAAATCATTGGATTATAGCTAACATATAAGTTATTTTATTTACCATAGGAGATTTTTGTTTTTGCATTTTTTTTTTTAGATATTGAGGGATGTTATCTTCTTCTTCTTCTTCTTCTTCTTCTCTTCATAAGGTCTCTTGATGCTTTTTAATATTCCTAATTCTCCTTCCAGGCTAGAAAATAATTAAAAACTTGTTCAAACAATAGTATTTGGCTAAAGCGTATTTTTTCTTATATATATATATATATATCAGTGGCGGCTCGCTAGGGTAGGCAAGGTAGGCGACGCCTACCTTATAAATATACAGATGAAAAATATTTATCAATTTTATTATATTTATTAAGTTTAAAAATATTTAGTTTCATAAAATAATTACTATATTTATTAATTAATATATATGATTTTGCAAAAAAAAAAAAAAAAAAAATTTGAAACACTTCAGAACCTCGTATTTATAAAGTAAAGGCGATATTTTTCTTAGCCTATTTACTGCCCGTACTCCACACTCTGCTGCCCACATTTCTAGACAGTCGCGCATGCGCACAGCAGTGATAGCTAGCGCTATAAGTCGAACGGTTAGGCGATGAACTAAGTAGCCTATACAGTGTACATTCGATAACCAAAAGCAATTCAGTCATTCAGTGTGCATCTAATAAATAAATACGCCTTTTTTCTTTCTTTTTTCTATATTTCGTAAGTAATATATATATATACTTTGTATATATATATATATATATATATATACTTTGTATATATATATATATATATATATATATATATTTGTCGCCTACCCAGTTGTCTCGGTCACGAGCCGCCACTGATATATATATAACTAGCTGCGGTAGGGTTGCCTTCGGCAACCCTACCCCGCTAGCCCTGGCGGGCGGCGTCTCGGGATATGACTAAGAGTTGTCCAGATAAATGTATTTTAATTAATTATGAGGAACAGTTTTTATTTTTTATTTTAAATATTTGATTAATATATTTTTCAATTATTTACACCCTAAGAAAGCGTCATTTTATATTTTATTAAAATCGAATAAAAAATAAATTTTAGGGGGGGGTCAGGGGGGTGATTGAACTTTCTGGGGTCTAAAATACCATTTTTCAATTATTTACACCCTAAGAAAGCGTCATTTTAAATTTTATTAAAATCGAATAAAAAATAAATTTTAGGGGGGTCAGGGGGTGATTGAACTTTCTGGGGTCTAAAATACCATTTTTCAATTATTTACACCCTAAGAAAGCAACATTTTAAATTTTATTAAAATCGAATGAAAAAATAAATTTCAGGGGGGCAGGGGGGTGATTTTACTTTCTGGGGTCTAAAATACCATTTTTCAATTATTTACACCCTAAGAAAGCCACATTTTAAATTTTATTAAAATCGAATGAAAAATAAAAAAAATAAAATTTTAGGGGGGGGTGGGGGCGCAGAGCGGAAAAATCTTTTCAAATGTCGAATTGTTAGGGGGAAGAGTTTTTATTTTTCATTTTAAAGATTTGATAAATATATTTTTCATAAAGCGAGTTAGATCCTGTTTTCCAATGCTTTGCTATGGGGTAATTGATAACCCCCAAAAAGGGGGGTTCCCTACCCCTAATTCGATATAATGATAGCCTAAAACCACCCCCGGAAAATTCCCTACCCATTAAAAAAAACTCCATGAAAATCGGTCCAGTAGTTTCGGTGTCTATGCGTTACAAACAGACAGACAGACAGACAGACAGACAGACAGACAGACAGACAGAGATTGTCTTTTATATAATAGTATATATATATATATATATATATATATATATATATAATTGTAGTTGAGTAAACAAATTACTCTGCTAAATAAAAAACATCTTACTCTTAGTTAATCCGGTTCAACCATGCTGTAATCTGTTTCCAAGTACATGTATTAACTAATGCCTTTCATGCAGTGACGGATTAAATTTAACTTAATACAAATAGTTAAATTATATTCTGTTTGAAAGAAGTACAGAGAGGGGAATGTTAAAGCCCGCCAATCTAATAAATAAATGGTTCAAACAGACAAAAATTCTCATAGATTTTCATCTAAATTTATCAAATTAATGAAATAATCACATCGTGCTATGGAAGAAGACTCAAAATCATTGATCATTTTTCAGGAGAGAAGTTTACAGTTTATCTAAGAATTTGATTTAATAGATATATATTTTTATAATCCAAGTTTTATGTGTTTTATTTTAAATAAATAATTTTTTTTATTAAGAAATTGGATTATGTTTTAAGTTGATTTCTGCAACTAACTGTTTGCCAAATTTCGAGATATGACTGCTTTCTTACACATTAACAACATGAAGAAAAGGCAAATCTGAATCGTGATGCCATTTCGTAGAAATTCTGTGTTTGAATCAAGGGCGGATACAAAGGGGGGGGGGGTAAAAGGGGTACCTTTTTTCGCAAAAAAAATTTATTTTTAATGTAAAATTTTTAAAATTAATACTTAAGAACTTGATGTGTTTTTATATTCTGGCAAACAAGTACAGAATGCGCTTTTAAATTACCGAAATTAAAAAAAAATAGTGTGCTGTGCGACGAGTCACACCAGATTACCCCCCCCCCCCCGTGAACCACCTCTGGATTTGCCGTTGGTTTGAATCCAAGTTTTCTTTTATGGAAAGTTCTAGTCTGATGCTGGTTATTATTAATTAATGACAATCAAATTTTTACTTACTCTTTAATAAGTTCCATTTGTTTTTTTATTTGTTCATTAAGCAACTGACTACACTTTAAAGAATCTTGTGCTTTTATCCACATACTATTCAAAATTTCAAATTGTAAAAGGGCCTGATCTTTTTTTGTTCCTGGAAAAAGATAAGATTCTTAACGATGTTAATGATATCCATATTCAGAATAAACACACAACACAATAATTCTCTGCCCCCTTATTATATTATTATTATTATTATTTTTTTTTTTTTTTTTTCAAGTACTAAATAAAATTAATTTGGTTATACCTTGAGGAATATAATTTTCAAGATAAATGGAAATATTTGCAATAAGTTTTTTTTGTGCTTCTTCAATTTGTTCTTTGTTTTTCATATCTATTTCGTATGTTATATCTTTTTGAGATTCATATAAATCTTGTATTAAATTTAAATAGGAATTGTATTCTTTTTGAAGATTTTCGATATAAACTATTTCTAAACTATTCCTGGAAGAACAACTTGGAGTAGTCTGAAAAATAAAATAATTTTTTTAAATAATTAAATATTTATATATATGGGTGATTCTACGCTATTTGGATTTTTTGTGTCCAGAAACCAAATATATTCTGTTAAATTTAATATTCATGATTTCCTTAGTTGACATTATTTTCATATCTGCTGTAATGATAAAGGCCAAAAGATATTTTAATTTTTTTGAGTTTTATTAGCACCAGAAGAAATATGTTACCTGAAGAATGACACTATTGGCAGAATTGTGAAAATTAAGCTAGGGAAGTGACAGACAATTAACTATTTGTAATGAAAGCTGAATTAATATTAAAAAAACATACATATTATAGCTATAAGATATTAAGGAAACAAAATTTCGTCCCTACCCGTGGGCGGGTATTTTCCCTGACAGAGTTTTTTTTTATTCCATTTTTTGGCATCGAAGGCCATTTAGACCCCGTATCTATTTATTTCAATTGGATTGATAGCCAAATCCAATTGAAATAAATTTTTGTCGCATTAGACGGGATGCGAACCCTTGAATTTGCCTGAATAATGACAGCCAAACTAGTGACAAAACCACACATTACGTTAAAAAAAACAATACGCGTCCTTCTTGCCAAAGTTTCGACGTAATTCATGACATTTACATACAATAAACATTGCATTGTACAAATGTAGAGTTAGGTAACGATAAAATATAAAGAGATTTATTTACCAGAAGAAATATTCCATCGACTGGCCGAAACACACTTTATGACAATTCAACAATTACTAAAGCTATATTATTTGAATTATGCTCAACGCCGTTAGCTTGCTTCTTACTTCAGACTGTACTACGCCTGTTATTCATGGCCATTGTTATCCTTTGGCAGTTTTTATGATAAATTTTTATCTTTTAATTTTTCCTGAATAGATGACATCATTTTTAGGCCACGTGAAAACAAGTATTTTTTTTATAATAACAAATACTTTTATAATGTATTTTCATTAATTATGTTTTGGGGTTTATTTATGTTTATAATTATGGTAAAAAAAAAATTATGTCAAGTTAATAAATAAATGAGCGTCGAACAAAACTAGTAAAAAAACTAGAAATGGGACACCCAGAATACTATACATTTATGACTATTTTCAACTATTAATTCCTAAAATGAAACAGTTATCGTGAATTTACTAAATGGCCCCAATAAAACACGATATTCTTTATTATTTAAGAAGACAGTATCAATGATATAATTATTTTAACATATATTTTTTCCACTGACCAATAAAATTCAAATAGCGTAGAATCACCCATACATATGTGAAAAATTATGAATTACCATTGTGGTTAGAGATTTTCTGTAATTGTGTTTGCAGATGATTGATGTTTTCCGATATTTGTTTTAATATTATTTCTAAATATGATTAAAATAAAGTGAAAAATTTATAATTATATATGGCGTGGGCTGAGTATGCACTAAAAGAGAAAGTGAAATTTCACTTTAAAGTTAGCTCATTTCGTTTGAACTGACATCTAGCAAGCGAGTTTGAAACTAAGGTAAAAATTACATTAAAAGTGGCGGTATATTTTAAACTTATAAAGAAATTGTATATAAAATATTTCGCTTCGTTGATTCATTGATTGTTTTATTCTACTTATTTATTAAAAACTTAAATGAATTTGTTTACAATATGTTTATTCCAATTAAGTTTTGACCTTTTGAAGACAATTGGCATTAAAAATATTCTTTTAACGGTCCCTTAGTAAAGGAAAACTTTATTTCACTTAATACTTAAGATGTTTTTCTTTAGATATACTATATATACAGTATATATATATATATATATATATATATATAGTACTTTTTTCAATTAAATACCGAGGTCAAGGGATTTAATAATTTTAATCATATCTATTTTAATAGATTGTATAACATAGTATGATGTTAAAGAATCGATAAGATTATCTTTTCCGTCAAAAGCAATTGATTAAAAACGTTAATTGTCATCAATTAATTTCTAAAGAATTCAGGTTATTAAAAAAAAATCTTTTTAATTTATCTTACTTTTCTAACAAGCAAAAATTCACTCTGGTAAGATAGTGAATTTCAAATTAAAATGAATAAAAAAAATTGAAAAATAATTCAATTGGCGCACAGCACGGGTAGCTCGTGGTCGCCATCCATGTACCCATAAGATGTGGGCCCCTGAGCAAATTAGAGAATCCTAAATAAATACAAAATATCAAAAGAATTGGAAAAATTTTTTATAATGTGTAAAAATTTGTCAAATGGACCCCCTTTTGAATCGAAATTAACCAACAAAGGATCCCCATAGAGATTTGACATTGGCTCTATGGAAGGAAGAGCTCGAAAATGAATATGAAAAATCTGAACTACTACACTGTACTTCAAACAATTTTCACAAAAAATTTACTGATTTATTTTTTAAAGGGCATATAAAAAATAGTTGACATATATGAATTTTAATTTAAAAATTCATATTCTGTTACCATGGCAACCATTAAATTTATTTCAAAATCTAGCAATTATGTAACAGGTAATAATAGATATGAGTATTCACAGTCCAAAATTATATGAAGATATAGATATAATAGAATAAAATTTCGTATAATTAAATATTTATTTATTTTGTAGTGTAAATTTAAAAAAATTTTGAAAGGTTGCCCGCCAAGTAGGACGATGATAGGTTCACTCTGGTTGACGACTGACAACACGTTGCTAACTTATGACTGACTCTCTTATTCTCTTTCTTTTACGACGCGCAACAACCAACTTATGCTCTCTTATGATTTATGCCGCTCGTTGCTTTATGTCTTATGCTTTATTTATGTTCAAATACTCGTTATCATTTTCATTAATAAATATTCTATTTGTTTGTTATAATTCAGTTCGTTCTTATTATTTAAATTCTCCATTATATTATACTACAATTTTAAGGTCTTTTTCGGCATCTAAGGCCATTTAGACCATTTATTTCAAATGAAATAAATTTTTCTCGCCTGGGACGGGAGGCGAAACCGGGACCCCAGCCCGCGAAGCTAGTGTCTTCTCCATAGGCGTAGCCAGAAATTTTCGATGGGGGGGGGGGGTTCAGGATGATTTCTCCCCCCCCCCCAGGCAGTATATGTCGTCTAATGAAATATATGGCAATCCACTCCGCTTCGCCCCCTGGACCCCCCTCGGACTGGCTTGAGCCCGCCCTTACTTAAGGTATGTACCGTATGTGCCGCAATTTTTCATTCAACTCGTTTCATACAATAAAAAATACAACCCTCTTATCCAGGGCCGCAGACAGACTTGACGAGCCCCGGGGCTACTTACTAATACGCCCCCCCCCACCCAAAAAAAAAAAAAAAAAAAGTTTTTTTTTATTATGTAAAAGGCTATTGGGGCCTTCATGCAAACAGTTTTTGACACAACTTTTCAAATAGATATACTCATAGCTTACAATATTTATTTAAATAAAGTTATTTAAAAATTTTTCAAAATTTCCTAAACAGAGTTACAATAATTTATCGAAGAATCCGGACAGGGGATTTCCGGAGGAATCTGAGGTATGGAAAATTTTTTGAAAATTAGCCACTGAAATCTGCGTTTTTAGCTATCTTGAGTCGTGAAAAAGATCAAACTTGATTTTAACGTAAAGGGCCCGGGCCCCCTGAGGAAAAAATTTCAAGAAAATGATTTTTTTTTAATTGAAATTTTAACCATGAAAATCATTTATTATTAGAATTTTAAGGTGGGAGCGCAATGAGCCCGGGCCCCGGGGATATAGCCCCCCCCTCATATCTGCGGGCCATAGCAGAGTTTTTATCTGTTTCTCTTGACAAGAGTCCCATCTCGGATCTCTTTAAGAAAAAAAAAATAATAAATTTATTTATATAATAATTTTTATTATTTTTCATTTGAGAGATTTAATCAATTTTAATAAGCTTTAATTTTTAAAGCAAAACAAAAATCAATTCTTTTCAATGGAAAATTCTGAATTTTCTCAAATTTTTTTTTCCCTTAATAACATTATTTTATTTAATTTTTTTTGAGCTAGAGAAAATTATGTGTTTTGTATATA
>JAKCPI010023754.1:0-170087 GCA_023213315.1 Euborellia annulipes | reverse complement strand
TGGAGCTAATGGCTCATATGACATTTACTTTACCCAGAATTATATTTTATTTCGAAAAACACCCGGTCCCGAACCAATTATTCAAGTAATGGTCCCTAGACATATGCAAGAAGCCCTAGCATTAGAGTACCACCAATATTATGGACATTTTGGTCCTTCTAAAATCGCCTGGTTTTTGAGTCGTGACGCCTATTGGCCCCACCAATCTCGAACTATAAAGAAAGTGATTCAGCACTGTGAATTGTGCCAGAAATCAAAATATCCCCAATCCTACCTCTCCGAAGGGTCCTTTCATGTTGTCGCCTCCAAGCCCAATGAATTAATTAGTTTAGACATTCATGGTCCCCTTCCCACCTCGAAATTTGGATACAAATACATTTTTGTATTTAAGGACGCGTTTTCTAAATTTATACAAATCATCCCCAGCAAAAAGATAACTGCTAAAGCGGCAATCCGTATATTAATCAAATATTTAGAAAAAAATCCTAAACCGGAAATTCTTCTCACGGATGTGGGAACGCAATTTAATTGCAAGCTCTGGAAAGAATATTTGTCACAACTCCAAATTAAATCTCGCTTCGTGGCCACACGAAACCCACAAGCTAATATTGTGGAGCGGGCCATGAAGGAGATTAACCGCCTCTTCCGGGCCTATTCACATCACAATCATACAGGCTGGTTTGATCATCTCTCTGTTATTGAAGAACTTCTTAATTCTGTCCCTAATGAGACGACTAAATTACCTCCAGTTTTAATCCATCATAACAAATTTCCCCCTACCCCTTTATCCAGTATATATCCAAATAGGCCTTCTATACCCTATGACCCCCCCTAAAGTCGCGAAAGTTGTATTTAAAAGAATACAAGAATACAATAAAAAAATTGACCACCGTCGTAACGCCCACGAATCATATCGACCCCCATATCAAGTTAAAGACTTGGTCCTTGTACGAATAAATCGTTTATCTTCACTATCTGACAAAATTTGTCAAAAGTTCTTTTTATTGTATGAGGGCCCGTATATAATTCATGAAATCAATGGCGGCGGTTCTTATACCATTATTGATCAAAATAATAAAATTTTAGGCAAATTTAACACGCGAGAGCTCAAGCCTTATTACCCTGGTTTACAAGAAATTCCTCTTAATGACCGAGTGGAACCGTCTTCATCGGTTGACTATGTCACTATGATGACTACGATTCAAATGCAAGTGTCAGAACACACACCCCGAATCATCAATGTGCACAAAAGAAATGAAGACCTCCCCATTAAGTCGCAATCTGTAAATCGCAGCCGCTCATCAAACACGAATCGAAATGAAAATTGCAATTTTGCATGTTCATCAGAAGTTCTTCATTTTATTCCTTCACCTTTGCCTCCTGTAATATTTGCCGGGCCACAGGACAGATATATGTTTCGCCCTCGTATATTAAGAGTGCCAGAATCAACTCCAGAAAGCTTTACTTTCTTTTCCTCCTGTAGAATTCGAAATTGGTCCTTCCGTCTGTTCATTTTTTATCGTCAAGAACACTTGTTAGTTGCTAATAGGACCGTTGATCCTTTAAATTACCTCCCTCAGCTCAATTTTTCAACAAAAGAAAGTCCTAAAAATGAGCCTCAAAATCATGTCCGGCTCTGTCCATCTCCGATGTCGAATTTTCCATCTTTTTAAGACGCCGCAGGTAATAAATCTTGTCGTAGCTCGTCTACCTCATAGTCGACCCCATGTGTCCACTCCGACCATGAACGGTCCTCCAAAAATTCATCAAACCCGTTCTAAAAAATATTTTCGTAAATCCAATTTCACCGCATTTAATGCAACACAATCAACGCGAATCCAATTTGCTCATTTGAACATTTATGCTCGTAAAACAAGTCATCATTCGATGCCTCAAATGAAGAAACTGCCCGCCAAATGTTTTAGTCGTTTTAAAGACATTTTCCGTTATACTCAACATTTTTCTACTAATGCTCTAAAAAAATTGCCACTTCGACATTTCGGTCGCTTTAAATTCCTTTGTGAATAATTGTCACTACTCTCCCTATAATTTAGGTCGATTCCCGGCTAAGACAGTAGTCTATTTAGAAATATATCTAATTATAAATGTCCTAGATATCGAGGATTAGTTATTTTGACAGTCCCCCCTTACTTTAATTCGTCCTTGAATGAATAAACAAATTTAAAGTTTTGATTTGTTTTTATTCCAGTCCTGTCAATTTATTCGATTTATCTTTTATTTGTATTAATTTTTTTGTGATTAGTGATAGTAATAATATTATTGAAGTCTTTGATTCGTCCTAGTTAGAAAGTAAAAAGTAGAGGAGATGCCTTGATGAAAATTGAATAGAAGTTTAGTAGAATCAGAGTATAGATTTTTTTTGAGTTCCGAGATTTTATAATGTCTATTTTTTTTTGAAGTTTAAAGTTAAGATAAGTATTTAAAAAATTGATGTCGAATATGTAGGCCCCAAGTAATCGCTGAGCGAGGGGAAATATTAATATTTAATGTAGCGTTTTTGATTTGAGTAGATTTCTTTGATTAAAAAAAAAAATTTTAGATTTGCAAGAGATGTAAAGTAGTTATAAAAAAAAAAAAAAAAAAAATCGTGAGAAAGTCAATTTTTTTAAATAATAGTAAAATATTTTTATTGAATGAATTAAATGTCATTCACAAATTTTCGTTGAATAGTTTATTTAGTAAGTCGAAAAAAAAAAAATATTTAAAATAAATTTTTTTAAATAATTAAATAATTTTCTTTGTCCTACTCATAATTAAATTTGAACAGAAGTCTAGTAAATTTTATTTGTATGTTTCGATGCTTACCCAAAAAGGGTTTAATTAAATAAATTTTATTAATTATTGATGAGTTGGGGTCAGTGGATTCTTCGATTGTTGATGTATATTTCAAGTAATTTTGTAAGACAAATCATGTTATCCTTTGATTAAGATTAAATAAAGGTAAATAGTCCGAACTTAGCTACTAGTTCAAGAAATATTTATTGTGGAAGTTGATATGGAACCTTAGTGGTGTGATTTGCTCCCTATCAAGTATTAGCTGTTGGAAGATTATGAGAAGTCTCTGTCCATTTTGCAAACCCCTACTTTTTATAAACAAACCCCGGGGAAAGCCCCACAATTTTCGGCTAGTTAGAGAATAGGATGAACCCAGAAAGGTCAATGTCCATTCCGCTAGACCACCCTTTATTTTATTATATTCCGGCAAGTGAGATAAACCCATATAATACCCAGAGATGGTCCCTGTATGTGGTCACTTTGCCCAAACAATTATTTTGGTCCCTGCAAAGCCAAGGAAGAGATGTTCTGTTTGTAAGGTGTTGAAGAGCGGTACTTATAGCTGGGTGGATCCTCTATTAATGGTGCCGTTGATAATTTTTGTAATAAAAAATTTCAAAGTTGAATATAAGTATTGCTTTGTTTAGTATGACTTATTGATTTCTTATGAGTTTTAATCCGAAATAACGTTCGCGAAAAGTGCTTGTTATAGAAGTTAATTTTTGAAGGGTCTATTGTCACGATGAATTGGTTATTAAGAAAAAATTCCGTAGTTTTGTAACAGGATTGTTGAGAGATCTAACAAAATTTAATTCGAGTGCGATAAAAAAAAAAAAAAAAATTGTTTCGTTATCCCACACTTAATATGTTAATTGTAGTTGTAGAAATATAGAGTATAAAAGTAATATTTTCTTTATTAATAAAATATTAATTTCTTTAATCTTATTTTGTAAGTGGTGTTTTAAATATTAAAGAAAAAGTCCCCTATCTTATAAAAAATTTTTTTTTTAAAAATTGAAAGATCATGGTACTATGTGGAAAGTGAGTTGAGTACTCGTTTTGTCAAATGACACCCAAGTATGTCAATTTTAGACATATAAAATTTTTTGAGATTGGTACATGCTGTGAGGGTTGATCGTCCCTCTGGATTGGCGTTTTTGAGTTTCTTGGTTGATTTTCGGTGACCTGTGCCATGTCAACCTGTAATCAACCGCTGAGCGAGGGGATACAGAGAAATTGTCCATTTCTCCCCTCCCAATTCGTTATTAATTTATTTTTTTATATTAATTAAAAGATTCGCTTTTTTTTTATAATAGAATAATTATTTTCTAATTATTTGTAAAATGAATTAGATCAAATTTAAAGAATTAATTATTTAAAATTTTTGTTAAAAGAAAATATTAAAATATTTGAATTATTTCTTATAAACGGAAAAAAATAAAATTTAATAATAATCCGTGCAATTAAGTAGGGGGGGGGTTAATTAAGGCAGTGCGCCCCTCTTTTTACGACACTTGGCTTTCGGTGCTCGGACCGTGCACATCGCGAGTATAATCCTTTCGGGTATCCATACCCCAGTGCTCCCTTGTGCGATATTATACGGCCACACCAAGCAATCTTCAATCCAGCCGAGTCCCTGGCCTCATCAATTGGTCCAGTGTGGATGCTGAACAGGCTTTCTGGCCTTAAATATATTCTACTCCTGAGCTGCAGCGAATTGTACTTCCGCTGGCTCTGTCTCTCTCTGGTCGACATCGGGAAGCGGGCCTCAAGACGACGCACCGTCATCTTCACGGAGGCTGTACTGAAACCCCGCCCTCCTCATATCAGTGATCACTCCCAGTGATAAGGTATGGTCGACCATTCCATTAATTAATTAAAAATACTAAAAAAATATATAACAATAATAATAAAAAGAGATCGATCGAACATTCATAACTTTATTTAATAATTTTGAATAGAGAAAATGGTATTAATATTCATATAGTTAATTGTAATGTTGAAAGAGAGAAAGAATAAGAGAAGTAATTATTACGAGATAAACGAAGAAGCGAATTTTTTTCTCATTAAAGTATTTTCCTCATTCTCAAATTGAACTCTTTTATTTTATTTGGGTCCATGCCTAATCACTTTCTTTCAGCTGGTCCAGTTCGACTGTCTGCTCTCTGGTATGTACCTCTATCTCAGTTTTTCTCATGATCTTTCAATTTTTAATCACTCCTCCAGGCAATTGAAGCGAGATTCTCTCCCAACTTAATGAGTTACACAATTTTTTTAATTTTATTCAGCCACTGTAGCATAAATAGCTACAGTGTAAATGCGAAGCGGATAAAAAAAAACAACGATAAAAATCCCTTTCGGTCCCCTGGCTGTCCCCAAGCTAAGCCACTGAAAGGTTCCACCCACGAGCGGGGAGGTTGCACTATAGAGGTAAGAGAAGCTAAAAAATAAACTGCACGTGAAAAAAAAAATAATAATAAAAATAAGATCAGGAAAAATAAATAGAATAGAAAATATTAATATACATTTGAAAAAAAAAAATTTTATATCACCCTCCTTTCCCTCCCCCATCATTGAGAAAAATTGTTGCAATCTGATCAGTCGGCCATTTAATAAACCTTGAAAGTGAAAGGGAACAATGCAGGAAGATGCCCAGATACTTAAAATAATCCCTACAGACGCATATCGACTCAAGGAGAGAGATTCCTTCACTCTCAACCCTCTCACTTATATAGGCTATTTAATATAAAAATACATTTTTTTATTAAAAGAGAGGATATTTTATAAAGAAATAATAGTATTTTATATTTAAATAAAATAATTTTCAGCTACAATCATTCCATAAATGTTCGTCTCTCACACCTCTATTCAATTCAATTCTCTTTCTCTTAACCAAGCAAATTGCAAAAAATTATCAACACAAAAAGGATTCAAAGGTAAATAATTACCTGTAGGTGTAAAGGAAAGTAGAAATTCATAAGGAACTGGTCCAGGAGCAAAGGCATCGTTAGTGGTGTTAAGGTGGAAGCCAAATTGGTGTGCCGAGAAGCGTGGCTTGATAGGCCCATGGCTGGTGGCTGCTGGCCAAGACTGAGGAGAGGGGCGAGGTGGGAGGTGAGGCGGCGACGATCATGGCCGCCGTCGGCTAAACAATCGAACCACGTGACATTAAGCTGCATTCCTATTGGTCCAAATATTTTAAAACAATCAACGGCTAAATTAAAAAAAAATAATAATGAAATTCAATGAAAATTATCTAATCTAGCTGCCCGCTCCCGATGGTTGTCGAAGATTACCGAATATATCCGGAATGAAATCTTAGTTCTTGTTATTGCTAAAAGATGTCGACTCTTGTACACGACCCCATTTTCAAAGTTATAAAAACTAAAACCCGCCGGAAAATTGTTGGAATTGAGACATTAAGAATTATCTACATTTAAAATTGTTGCAGACATCCATGACAAGTGAAATAAGTCAATTTTTGTGAAAAAATAATGTAAAATCCGGATAGAGGTAAATGCAAAAAATCTAACCATACAAAATTGTTCTATTTTTATTTCGACATATTGTTCAAAGAATGTTTAATTATAAATAATATTAAGATATTATCTATAAAGGAATCAAAAAACAAATACCACTTTGGATATATTAATAAAACAAACAAATAAGACAGTTTTGTTGGTGACTCTCCTTGCAAGTGAAATTCAATCTCTTGGGCAAATTTTTTTGGTTATATGCTAAAAGTCTTTCAGGGATTTTTTTCAAATTTTTATATTATATATTAATTTTTAAATAAAATTAAATTTTTATTAATGTTGTTTATCTAGTCTTTTTAACTAAACCACTTCTATCACATGAGTTAGCTTATTTGATTATTTATGTTTTTTTGAAAATGGCCAATATAAAAGTCGAAAATTTTTCATTTCTTATACTTTAATCACAAAATTTTACATTTAAAATTACTTTCCTATTTTAGTGTTTGTTATTATTTCCATTTCTTCTCTTTATATAATAAATAGGGCCTATATTAATGTATCATCGTTTGAAAAATATAATGGCATGTTAAATTGTTTTTAAATTCATCAAATTTGTAAGTTAGGAATACTATATTTAATTACTATTAGGGGAAGATGATGCCCAAATATTTACCAAAAGAATTTCATCCACGTTTTATTAAATTTATAACAGTGAGTTTCAATTCTTGCCAACCACAAACTGTTGGACTAGTTTAAAAAATAATCTGAAGATGAAAAAATAAAAAACCCTAGAGGAACGGGAACAAGGATATGATTTGACCAAGCAAAGTGGGGATTGTTATCAATAAAAAAATTCCAATTGAGAAGTAAGAAAAGTATAAATCACATTTGGATAAATTCCAAATTTTTAGGAAAGAAATGGCTGATTGTAATTATAAAAAAAAAAAAAAGATAAATTACTATTACAATGCAATATTTTATATGGTTTATTTATATCTGCAATTTCAGCAGAATTTTTGAAACTCACTGGACCAATTTAAAAATTTTTTATCCATTTTTATATTAACCCATCAGAGAGATTCACGACAATGAATTTTACCAACTTTTTAACAAGTGATTATTATATCACTTATCAATTCCATTTAGTTAACAAGACTGTATGTCTTTTGTTGGTGGGCCAAACGCTCCAAGACTCCTGGGAATCGAATCCAGGATTTCCAGCCTTTCCGGGGCATCGGTGTGCTAACCATTGCACCAAGCCACCGGATCCTCGAATTACACCAACAAAAACTTATTCCCCTTTTGACCGTTCTAACCAAGTGAGAGTAGGATGTTAGAGCGGACAGATGTCTGTCAGATTTTTAAAGAAAAATTTTTCACTTGTCCGCCGCGGACAGACATCTGTCCGCTCTAAACATCCTTCGGGTTTTTCTTTAAGATTTTTAAAGAAAAATTTTTCACTTGTCCGCTCCAACATCCTACTGTAAGCAGCAAAGCCCTTAGGGCATTTATATTTAGCTTTTTTATACATTTTATACTTAACCATTTATATTTTGAATGAATAATTTACATATTATATAGTATATAATTTAAATATAATAATCATTTCTTGAAAAAGTGGAAATTCAATAGTATCACTTGTCCTTTCTGATGGATACCTATCCAAAGAATTTAGCACACTAAAGTTAGAAGTTAGGAAACCTAGTAAAAATAAAGCAAGAGGAAATAATTTTTGGGCAATTATATGTTATATATAATATATATATTATTTTGAATTGAATGATATATATATATATTTGATAAAAATGTTGCTATTATGATAATATATGTAATTTAAATTGAAAAAATACTATTCTATTCACCAATTTATAACTATTTTAATTGATGCCGCAATATTCTAAAATATTAAGTGTATTATTAATAAAGAAAAGGTTTTTTTTAATAATCAGTCTTATTGTATAAAGTGTAGATTAATTCTTATTATTATGCTTTTTAAACTAATAAACTATTGTATATATATATATATATATAAATTGGCCATAATCTTAATCATATTTTAATTTTAATTAATATATATTTTTTCACATTTGATATCATTTTACATCACATTATGGGTTCATTATATATTAAATATAAATTCTTATTTTTTTTTTAATTTCTCATTTTTATAAATAATTAAATTCCTATCAAAAATTATTTGATTGATAAAATTTAAAATATTTATTTAAATTATTGACATTTTTACAATATTTTTTTTTTGTTATAATTTATATTTTAAATGTTATTTTTTTTCAGTGATTATTCATAAATTCTTCAAATATCGAAAAAAAAATAGTTTAACTTATAAAAACAATTCTCGGCTTCTAATTTGTAAACAAAAATTTTTGAGGAAAAATAAAAACATAATTGTAATAAGCCTAATGTATTTTAATCTTTAATAGAATCCTTTAATACAAAAATACGATAGAACTTTTGCATCAACCTATCATGAAATGATTAATTAATTATATATGAAAATAACAAAAATGGAATTCAAAAATTTAATAAATATTTTAATAATAGTGTTTATAATAGTATTATTTCCAAAAAAAGTTTCTTTTTTTTTAACTCATTCAGAAAATCTAGATCTACAAGAGCGGCAATAATTCTTTTTTGTATTGGACATGCCAATATTACTTAATAAATTTTTTTTTTTTTATTAATAAATATGTAAGTTTAAACGTTGTGTTTAATCACAAATGAAATCAATAGTAAAATAAAAAATTAGAAAAAAAACCATTCTCTAAAATTAGATACATACATGGAGGTAATGTTTACTAACACAAAAAGAATAATTTTTTTATTTTTCGTTTACAAGTCCTCATCAATCAAGAAAAATTATTACTTTTTTCTTTTTTTACTTAATGATTATTTGAATTAAAACATTTGTATCAACTTCTTCATTTATATATATATAATATGAAAACAATAAAATTTATATTACAAGATAATAAGTGTCTCAAAAGTCCTATTTCAATAGAGGAAAATGTCAAAAAAAAAATTTTAAATAAAAAACTGGAACCGTTAATTATAAAATTAACATTTCAAACATGCACACATGCATTTAAAAAAGTTTAGTTAAAAGGAAGGAGGAAGGTGTCTACAATACTGTGGAAAGCCTTCAATTAAATTGTAGAATGAAACGCGAACCAATTCCAATATCATTCACAATGAGAAAAGAGATTTTATTATTTAATATTACATTTATAAAAGTAATTAAATTATCATCTAATTATAGTTAAATAAATAACACTAGGTTAAGTTTCAAAAGGATTTTATTTTTAGCTTTTGAAACTTGACCTTGTGGGTGTGTGTTTTTTTTATTTATCTATAATTAGATGATAATTTAATTAAATTTAAGAATGTTCAACGGTGAATTCTTTGAATTATATTTATAAAAGTGATATAATTTCTGTACTTTTTTTTGGCATGTATTGTGTTCTTTATTTAAGGTCTTTTTCGGCATCAAAGGCCATTTAGACTCCGCCAGTTAATTGAAATAAATTTTTGTAGCTTCGGTCTCCTCAAAAGAGGCGAGTACTGTACCACAGACTACCAGAATTCAAGACTATATAAAAGACAGATATCCCTTCCTGATGGATTGTAATAAAAGGGTAGCATGCCATTAAATTTAAAATAAAAAAAAAAAAAAATTTAAATAATACTAAGTTTATTAAAAAAAAAACAAGAGTTATAAGTTAATTGGGAAGTTTAAGGATGATATTTATAACTAAGTTAAATTAATAAGCAAGTGTAGGTGAATTGGGAAGTTTCTGTGCCTTCAAATTGTCTTGAAAAATATATATATATATAATATGACCATTAAATAGGTGTAAACTTCACTAAGAATAACTACCTAAATTCACTAGAATCATTTTTTTTTGAAATTACAATTTAAAAAATCTAATTTTTCTTTTTTATTATAATTTCTTAATTCTTTTTTTTTTATAAAAATTTAACTAGATTTCCCTCTATTATTTCAGATATATCGAACAAATTCAAATAAAATAGGCCGAATGAATAAAACAAAGCATTACTCCGTCTAAATAAAAAAAAGCATTAAACAATGACGAAGTCTTGATTAAAAGGTGGAATTGCAAAGACAAATTAATTGATAGGTAAAATCATTTATTACATTTTGTGTAGCAGGCGCGTAGCCAGTGGGGGGGGGGGTCAAAACATAGGCGTAGCCAGAAATTTTTGATGGGGGGGTTCAGGATGATTTCTCCCCCCCCCCCCGACTAATAGGTGTGTATAGGACGTCTAATGAAATATATGACTCCGCCCCTGGACCCCCCCTCGAGCTGACTCGGGCCCGCCCTTTCTTAAATAAGTGCCGCAATTTTTCATTCAACTCGTATCAAGCAATAATATATATATATATATATATAACCCTCTGAATTTTATATATAAAGATATATGGGCCTATAATACCGAAGTGTCTGTTTCTTTCTCTTGCTCAGAGTCCCATCTCAGATATCTTTAAGGGAAAAAAATAATAAATTTATTTATATAATAATTTTTATTATTTTTCATTTGAGAGATTTAATCAATTTTAAGCGGCTTTAATTTTTTATAAAGCAAAACAAAAATCAATTCTTTTCGATGCAAAAATTCTCTCACCCTATATATGAAATATATATAAAGAGAAAAAGTGTTTTGTATTATAAAGGTTCAATATCTAGTCATGGCTTGGGTCCAATGAGGGTTCAAACCCCCCCCCCCGTGGGTCAAAATTATAATATAATTTTTTGTATATTATATATAATTCCGGGATGGCCGAGTTGGAGCTCGGTGATTTTTTCTTTTGATAAAATTGAAAAAAAGTACATCAGTAAAGTACTAGTACTCGTAGTCCCCCAAAGACAAGACCTAGCGCAATTTTATATTAGTACCGGAAAATAGTATATATTTAAAATTTGAAAGAAACCTTTAAAGCGGATTGCGAGAAAATTAGGAAAAACCAAAAAAGTACATCAGTAAAGACTACTAGCACTCGAGATTTCCCAAAGACGAGATCAAACGTAGTTTGTTTTGTATACCGAAAATAGGAAATATTTAAAATTTTAAAATAAATTATTAAAGCCAATCGCGAGAAAAATTGGAACAACTAAAAAAATACATCAGTAAAGTACTAGTACTCGAATTTTCCCACAGGTGAGACGTAGCGCAATTTCATATTGGTACCGGAAATAGTATATTTTTGAAAAAAAAATCATTAGAGCCGTTTTCGAGAACTGATGTGCTTACAAACAAATAAATGTACAGTGAGGGACAATATTAAGTCCCACCCATGCGTTTTCTACATGTGATTATTTCATTGTTTTTATAAAAGCAAATAAAAAAATTTAATAGAAATTTTCTAGGTTTCAACCATGAAAGTTTCCATTAAAAAATATATAATATTCTTTTAAAAACAATGAAATAATCACAAGTAGAAAACGCATGGGTGGGTCTTAATATTGTCCTCACTGTACATTGCTCGTTTAATAGTATAAGATATGTATAATTTGAACTCTGTCCATTAGTGAGACGTTACCCCAATGAATTGACCAAAATAATAATTCCAAAATCTTTTAGCACTCCCTTCCACTCCCCAAAAACAAATTCTGGCTACGGGCTTGTTTAGTTATTTTAAATCCCAATGTATTTGCATTTCCTCCTTTTTAAAAGCCTTATTTCTTATGAATAAATTACAATATAAACAGTGCTTTTACGAAGTGAAATGCTAAATTTTATTCACTCGATTCATGGTGTCTTGATGTAGAATATAAGCTAGGAGCAGAGAAATAAAAGGCTCCAAATTTGACAATAAATCTATGTATTAATATGGAAACAATTTATATATTAAATTAGCTTCTATTAGGCTGCTCCTAACAGATATACTAGTAAAATTAAGTTTTCACCAAATATTCTTATTTTAAAAACTGTTTATAAATATATATATATATAATAAAAAAGCTTAGAGATAAATAAAAATTTTCCGAATTTTCTTTTTTGTTTCCAATTAGAGATATTATATATCATCTTATAAAAATATTCTTTCGATGAAAAAAAAAATGTATTTTTTTCTTTGAGATAGAATTTATGAGACACTATAATAATTGATATAAAAAATATTCAGTTACGCCCTAGTGACAAAGAAAATCATTTATCAATTAATAATAAAAGAGGAATCAGATTATATATATGAAAAAGAAAATAGATCTTGGACAATTTAGAACGGTGATTCGCTGTTTTCTAAAAAAAATAAATGAGCTCTATGTTTATATATATATATAATTATATAATGTATATATATAAATTACCCTTTGGCAGTAAAATATTTTATAATATAGTAAATAACATGAAAAATGAGATTATTTTTTGGTTTTAAGTAGCAACGTTAAAATTAAAACAGCAATTTTCGGAATAAAAATTTAAAATCTCGAAAGGAAGAGGGGGAAATGTGGACAGAGGCTAGTAGCGGTGAAATAAAAAGCGAAGGGAATCTGCTTGTGAAGTTCTGGGGAAGGAAATTTCCGCGGAGAATTTCTAATATTCCGAGTATGTCTCGACTATAACCAAAAATATACATTTTATTTTTATGTTTATTAAAATTATATTTTTCTTTGTAAGGGGGGCTTTAAATTGCAGTTCTTAATTGGTATTTTTGTAAATTAAAATAGTTTAGAGTGAACATAAATGACCTAACATTTTTTTTTTTATTCCATATTTGCAATCTTTTGTTGTCCATTGAATAATTTAATATTTGTTAGGTCACAAGATTAAAAGTTTTTAAAGTGAAACTTTATTTTGATCGACACAAATTTTTTCGTTTCTCTATCAGCATGTCGCGTTACAAGCCGTGACGCTACAAGATATGACGTCACAAGCCATCACGACAAAAATAGGAAAGTTGAAATTTAATATATATGATGAATTATAAAAAATAATTGTGAGATTTAATTTTTCAATTTTTAAATTGATAAAATAATTTAAAATGATTCAAATACTAAATAAATATTTTTCTCAATTTTTAACATGCCTCTATTGATTTCCCATTATCATTCCCATTTTCCAATTATTAAGTTAAGATTAAAAAGGCGATTTTAATACCCTTAATTGAATAATTTTCTGAAAATTTTCAGTTAAACGCATACGATCCGAAAAAAAGTTTCACTTACATCGTGGTTTCATAAAACCACACAATGTTATTTTTTTAATAAAATTCAAAAAATGAAAAGATTTTTCTTTTAATTCTATTGTTTGATAAAATGTTAAAATTCATTGTTTTGATTATAAATAAATAAATTGATTTCATTAAAATTTAAAGAGTTAAAATGCTAAAAACAAATTACATTTTTCTATTTAACATGTCTTATTTTTATTTTATACAAGGTTTTTTTGACTATAATTTAGTCAACTTCAAGTATAAGTAAAATACCAACTCCAAATGACATTACATATATATATATAAAAAAAGTTTAAGAATAAAGATAATAATTATTTGTTACAAACGACAAACGAAACAAGCAGAAAAAAAAAACAAAAGAACATTTTTGTTAATCATTGATAACAAATAATTATGATAAAGTGATCATTTTAACTTAAAAAAAAAAAAAAGAAATTAATTAAACCTGATTCTATATCTTTTGGCCAGTGAAGCGCTTGGAAATAGGGGGGGGGGGGGGGGGGTTAAAATAAAAATCGAGTCAAATTATTTTTAAAAAGTCTTGTCTCCGACATTTTAAAATTTAAATATAATAAATTGGCTCCATATTTGATGATTTATTTGGAGAGATGAGTTTTATACGAGGAGAAATATTTAAATAAATAAAGGATTTTTTGTAGTGGGGTGGGGTTCTGAAACCCCCTCACTCTCCGCATAAGCAGCTCACTGGTTTTGAAAATTAAAAATTTCTAAAAACTTAACATTTTTGGAGTTTTTATTTTTTATACTTGAATTCTTAATAATATATATAATAAAAATAAAACAATATTTAACAATATATGATATCTAAAATAACTTAAAAAAATCAGAAGAGATATAAACATTTTTTCATTAAAAAAAAAAAAAATAAGTATTTTTCTAAGCGATCCATCATCTTTCTAGATTATTCAAAAATTTGTGCCTAGTTTATAAAATGTATACTTATCTACATGATAATTAATTATATTTAAAAAGAGAAAACTGAGTTCATCGTTCTAAATTTTCTAAGAACTAGAAAGTGATTAAAAAAAAATATTATAAGAAATATCTTTAAAAAAAAAAAAAAAAAAAATTATAAAATTAATAAGGATTTTTGTCCGTTTATGTTTGCTATTGCTAAAACCCATTTTAACGCGAATAAATTCATCTTTCTTTCCGCTTATCGTTTATTTTTTAAATTTATATACATATATATATATATATATAAATGTGATGCCGAAAGTGAAGTGTCGGCGAAGTAAAATTATCGGTAGTCGAGTCGAGTTAGGTCAAAAATATCGATTTTTGGATTAGGATTGAATACAATTCTACAATATTTTCTTTATTCAGTAATTTTAGCGATGAGAATTCGATAAATATTAGAAAATAATCGATTTAGTAACCTTAAATATAGTAAATAAATAGTTTTTTATTGTGTTTAAATGCGTTTTTGGCAAATCTTTACTATAGGACTCCAAGTCACTCAGGGGGCGCTGGCGTGGCCAGGTTAAGGTAATAATCTTTTTTTTTTAAACAACTTGCAGGGGTCCCGACCTAATTGTTTCGGTCCTTCGGTCGCAGTTCGGTTTCATTAGATTAAAAAAAATATAAAACAACTAGGAAATTCTCGGCTAATGTCAAAAGAGTGAACTAGTGAAGCGTAAGCCAGCGCCCCCTGGGTGGCTCGGAGTCCTATAGTAAAGATTAACCGCGTTTTTTTCCAAATCCCGTTTTTTATATCTATAAATTTGAAAGGTTGTAACTTTTTTAGTTTTTGAGAAATCACTGGTCTTAAAATGTTCAAGAAATTATCCTCTACAATAAAATATCAATAAATTGTGAAGGTTCCTATTCACTTTCCGCATCACATTTATATATATATATATATATATTATTTTTAAAGAAAATATCGAATATTTCAAAACATATTTTTGATTCGTGTGACTTTACGTTTTAAAATTCAATAAACGGAATTATATTTACCGATGAATTTGATTTGCATAGAATGCATATCAGCAATATTACATTATGAAGGGATCCTGGAAACTGTAAGCTCACTTTCCGATCCGGATGAAACACATCTATGATGATAAACCCTCAGTCTTGAGTCTTTTGACTGTTTGTCCAGCTTGTTTGTCACCTGTACGTTTTGATGATTTTTGTGAGGCAGGATCTGAAAAAACGTTTAATAAATAATCACAGTGGATTTAATCACGTGTATTGAAATAAAATATTTTTTGTTTTTTTTTTTACATAAGGCCCAACGAATATTGGTCACATGCAAACGTGAAGAGGAAAAGTTAAGGCCGGTTGCTTTACCTCTAATTAACTAGCTATCCCCCAGATAAGTAGTTGACAGTGACTTTGGTGTTTTTTCACATCTAGTTAGGCTAATCATATATTTGAATAAGAGCCCAAATCGTAGTTAACTAGCCAAGACCCAAAGTTCGGTATAAGGAGTGAAATTAGAAACACAACCTTGTTTATTTTTTTGGAAATTTTTTTTTGAAAAATTAATTAACTTTAATTATTTTAATTTTTAATATTTATTTAATTAATTTTTATTATTAAAAATTTTTAACAATTATCTCTTTATTAAGTTGCTAACTTGACAAAACTATCCTTATACCTGATACCTAATCTATATATATATAATAATTTATAAAGAAAAGAATGGCAGCTATATATTAATTAATATATTTATTTTATTAGGCCCTCTATGCTGACGTTTCGGTCTTAGTCAAGACCATCCTCAGACCAAGACTAAGACGTATAGAGGGCCTAATAAATGATATATATATATATATATATATATATCTGTCATTCTTTTCTTTACACATTAACGATTATCCAGCTATAAAATCCATATCTTGTAATACCTAATTATATGTGAATTTTTTTAAGCGTGTTCTTGTTTACTAATCAGATGATTTGCTATCCGTTGGATAGTATTCTAGTTGACTAGAAGTCATACAACCGGCCCTTAAGCCAAGTAGACTCATGCGAGCAACGAGCCGAACATTTGCCTATACCCTTGGGTGAGTTGAAGTCCGCAAGCGCAAGAAATGTTCGGCTCGGGCTGTGCTTGGTGTAGACGCCGTCCATCTATGGCGCCGAACATGTCGATTTATCAATTCAAAAGGCTAAAATATCAAATTATACTTTTTAGGTTAGAATGTTCGTGCGTTCATAGAGGAATTGCTCAGCAATTCTCGAGTCGTTGCTCGCATGTGTGTATCCGGCTTTAGCGAAACAATTAATGGAATAATATGATGGACGCTGGGCGCAAATTAACGAGGCTGGGACTTAATAAGCAGACCACAAAGTGGAGGGGGCGTGGGTGATCCCATCTTAAACTCATATATATATAGGAGGCGACGTGGCTTATCGGATAAGCTGGGGCTTAGTAATACGAGGTAAAATTGTACTCGAGTTCGAACCCGGCTTGCCGCAAAAATCCAACCAAGTGGGGCAATGGGAATATAATCCCCTCCAGTTCCAGGCACCTAGGGCCTGAGGGATGGGCATGAACCATTCCTAGAATGATCCTTTCCAGGGGGCCTTGAACCCGGAAAGTGATACGGGGAGCACAATAGTTCTATAAAGGTCGCAGTGCAGAGAAGCCCCAGAACATCAAATCATCATCTATATATATATATATATATATATATATAAAAAACTTGCACCACTATTTGGCAACAATGTAATTTTGATTCACAATAATGGGTAGCTTTGTTATTGTTTTGTTGAAGGACTTGGTGGGTGATATGATTTTTTTCTTCTGGGCTTCTGGACTGATCATTGACTAATCTCAATATTTCCCTACATTCCTGGAGAGTCTTAATGATTTTTTTTCTTTTGATAGTTGAACATTTTTTCTTTTGCGGAACCAAAGTTTTCTATCCTGCGGAAAAATTTGTTGCGCTGATGTCTGTATATCCCTATATATGTGTATGTGTTTGGGAAATTTCGGGGGGGGGGGGGGGCTCGCCCCCCCTTATATACGCCACTGGTTACAAGTATTTAAAAGGACATCTTTAATATATTAGGTAGTAATCGCTGGGGAATATGGTGTACGAGAAAGCAATTTAAGGTGTAATTTATGTTTTTTTTTGAGAGTTTTTATCGATTTGTGAATTTTTTGCAAAATGATGATTTTTTCTTCAACAAATGAGGCCGATTATTTTTCGTGATTCCATCCTTCAATCGGTCCAAGTGTATTATCCTTTTTCCAAATAGTTGATGAACAATATACCCCGAAAATCCCAAAAAACTGAAGCCATAACCTTTCCGGCTGTTGGGTCCTTGGTCATTTTGGTGCAATTCTACCGGATCCAACAGATTGCTCTGATTGTTGTTCGATTCTGGTGTATAGAGGTGGATCCATGTTTATCAACTGTGATTAATCGTGGCAAAGAATCACTTGCATTACGGCTTAGAAGGTCCAAAAAATACAATGAATCCACGAACTCTTTGGTGTTTTTGATCCAGTGTAAACAAATGCAGCACCCATTTTGCAGGAAGCTTCCTCATACCTAAGTGATGATGCAAAATTGGAACTACCGACCCATTTGATATGCCTGTGGCCTCAGCTAGCTCACGCACTTTTGCTTTCAGGTCGTCGATCACAAAATCATGGATTTTTAAATTATTTCTTCAGTTAGCACGCCTTTTAGACGTCCTGAACGTTCAGCAAAAAAAAATCATCAATCCACTTCTCAACCATTTGTCTCAATCGCGGTAGGTCCCCATAAAATTTAACAAGCCATTTATTGTTTCGTTTGCACTTTTTTTCCCCATTAAAAAACAATCAAAACATGAAATTCACTTTTTTCTATTTTAACGAGAATACCAAAACTTTTACTTTGAATGCTTGTAAAAAGTAAAATAGCACACTGATTTTGCTCAAAATTTGAAATTAATACAGATTTTTTTTTATCTGTGTCGTCATCTCTCTGTTATCCTATAACCTTATTAAAGTTCTGGTATTTTAAGGGAAAAATAATCACGATAGAAAGCCTTTAACGACATTAGATTGAAATGTTAGGATCATATCTCTCTAGGGCAAAAGTCGCTTATGGAGAAATATTGGATTATAATTGGGGAGAGGATCTACCATGGTGTCCTGCCTGATCCTCATATTATGTTTTGATGTCAGTCTTGGATTGTCCAAATGAGGATAATGCATGATAATGAATAAGGTTTGACACATGGGCTGGAATTTTGTGTACAGAGAGTGCCAAAGTTAAGTCCAAACCAAGCGTTTTCTATATGTAATCATATATTTTTTATTCTTCATACGTTTTAATTTTATTTTTTAATAAATTTATTTGTATAAAAAATATTTTTTTGTAACAAGAGTGAACAGGAGAATAGAATAGTAGAGGAGTGTGTTGGCGCCAAAAAAAAGATTACCTCCTCTCTGTTTCTGATCTACGGGTATAAATAATCATTGGAAATTTATCATATAATTTAAGAGGATATCCATCTCAAGCTGATTAGTGCTGCGATCCTGTGGAGACTTTTAGAATTATAAGAATAGTGTTTAAAGTTTCCACAAGAGTGCAGCACAAATCAGATATTTTATTCAATTAGAAAGATTTTCTTTGAATTTATATGATAAATTGTCAAAGAAAATACCCGTAGATCAGAAACAGAGAGGAGGTTACTTTTTTTTGGCGCCAACACACTCCTTTACTATTCTATTCTCCTGTTCACTCCTGTTACAAAGCCATATTTTTAATACAAATTTATTAAAAAATAAAATTAAAAAGTATGAAGAATATTATTTTATTAATTAATTTAATAATCATTATATAAATATTAATATATAAATATTTACAATTAATTAATTACATTTGTTTTTCAGTATTATAATAGTAAAATAAAATCTCTGGAACAATTAAAATTATTAATATATTTTTTATTCTTCATACATTTTAATTTTATTTTTTTATAAATTTATTTGTATAAAAAATATGTTTTTGTAACAAGAGTGAACAGGAGAATAGAATAGTAGAGGAGTGTGTTGGCGCCAATAAAAAAAAATAACCTCCTCTCTGTTTTTGATCTCCGGGTATAAATAATCATTGGAAATTTATCATATAATTTAAGAGGACATCCATCTCAGGATGATTAGTGCTGCGATCCTGTGGAGACTTTTAGAATTATAAGAATAATTTTTAAAGTTTCCACAAGAGTGCAGCACAAATCAGATATTTTTTTCAATTATAAAGATTTTCTTTCTTAATTTTGAATTTATATGATAAATTGTCAAAGAATATATATACCCGGAGATCAGAAACAGAGAGGAGGTTATTTTTTTTTTTGGCGCCAACACACTCCTTTACTATTCTATTCTCCTGTTCACTCCTGTTACAAAGGCCATTATTTTTAATACAAATTTATTAAAAAATAAAATTAAAAAGTATGAAGAATATTATTTTATTAATTAATTTAATAATCATTATATAAATGTTAACATATAAATATTTACAATTAATTAATTACATTTGTTTTTCAGTATTATAATAGTAAAATAAAATCTCTGGAACAATTAAAATTATTAATATATTTTTTATTCTTCATACATTTTAATTTTATTTTTTTTATAAATTTATTTGTATAAAAAATATGTTTTTGTAACAAGAGTGAACAGGAGAATAGAATAGTAGAGGAGTGTGTTGGCGCCAATAAAAAAAATAACCTCCTCTCTGTTTTTGATCTCCGGGTATAAATAATCATTGGAAATTTATCATATAAATTAAGAGGACATCTATCTCAGGATGATTAGTGCTGCGATCCTGTGGAGACTTTTAGAATTATAAGAATAATTTTTAAAGTTTCCACAAGAGTGCAGCACAAATCAGATATTTTTTTCAATTATAAAGATTTTCTTTCTATATAAAATATAATTTGAATTTATATAATAAATTACGAAAAAATATATATACCCGGAGATTAAAAACAGAGAGGAGGTTATTTTTTTTTTTGGAGCCAACACACTCCTTTGCTATTCTATTCTCCTATTCACTCCTGTTACAAAGGCCATTATTTTTAATACAAATTTATTAAAAAATAAAAAAATTAAAAAGTATGAAGAATATTATTTATTAATTAATTAATAATCATTATATAAATGTTAACAATTAAATTTACAGGAAGGTGAAGAAAATAGACTTTACTCGGCCCAAAATTATTTATTACCAATGTCAACGTTTCGGGGACTATACGTCACCCATCCTCAGGACCTTAAAATACAACACAACACCAAAACTTTACAAATTAAGATAAACTTAAAAAGCAAGATATAAAAGAAAAAAAAAGAAAGAGGGGAAAAGTACACTTACAAAGGTCGTAAAAAGTCTTTCGTGCCTCCAGCACTCGTGTAATAAATACAATAATTATTTTGTTGTTTGAAATGATGGCTGTATTTTAGGCTGGAGTGCTGGAGGCACGAAAGACTTTTACGACCTTTGTAAGTGTACTTTTCCTCTCTTTCTTTTTTCTTTTATATCTTGCTTTTTAAGTTTATCTTAATTTGTAAAGTTTTGGTGTTGTGTTGTATTTTAAGGCCCTGAGGATGGGTGACGTATAGTCCCCGAAACGTTGACATTGGTAATAAATAATTTTAGGCTGAATAAAGTCTATTTTCTTCACCTTCCTGTATATTAGACGGCCTTCCTCCATACGATTATATTAATTAAATTTGTTATATATAGTCTTATTGTCAAAATACATTAAAAAAATATTATATTTTCTAAATTAAGAACAAATTTCAAGATCAATTACAGCACAGATTACTACTATTATAATACTGAAAAACGAAATTCCCGGGGACCCGGGGGTTTCTCTGTGACATAACAATTCAAAGTTGAATTTATAAAATAAAAAAAAAGTGAATGATTTTCACAACAGGTAAAAATGGAGTGATTATTTGTGTCACGAGGGTAAATTTACTAAAAAAAAAAGTAAAATGTTATTAATTTTGTAAATGAAATTTTATTCGGGGGGGGGGGGGTGGGGGGAGTTCTACGTTGTGACATATTTGTAAGCGGGTTTGTTTGTATGTGATTAACTGTGACAGGGGGAGGGGGACTAGAAAATAGTCAAAAAAAGGCGTTACGTAATAGGTGGACGACCCCCATTCAGATTTGCCAAGTGTTATCCCGCCGAGTATTATCTATGTATAAAACCGTGTATAATACACGGTTTTATACATGGATAATACTCGGCGGGATAAAACTAGGACAATGTAAAAAACAAACTGCCTGAAAAACCAAGTTAAAACAAATGAATTTTATTTGAATTTCCCTTCTCGCCGGGTTCGTGCATGTGAATCCCGAGTTTTATCCGCGATTAATGTATAAAACTACAAAATCATGTATAAAACCCCACTCTGCTTTCATTTCATCCTAAAGATTAGAGTACCTGTATATCAGAGTCTGGCCATACGAGCGACCGTTAGAATTGTCGGCCATCTTTCTTCCGACCGCTCCATTGAATACATGGAGAAAAAATGATTTTTTTGTTAATTAATTATATAATAATTTTATTCAAAAAAAACTTATAGAAACAGAAGCTAATATTTTAATGATTATTTATATACTAAAAAAAAGTAAGTAAAACTACTCAAAATAATTTATTTAATGAAAAAACATTTGAATTTGACATTTCCCAATCATTTTTCACTTTCTCATAGCTATATATGTAATATTTATTTCTAAAATAAGTAAATAATCTCAAGAATATTATTTAAATGAATGAATTATTTTTCCCTTTACTTTTTCTTTTAAAATATACATTTGGAATTTATAAATTAGGCCTACTCTATATGTGAAAAATTTGATAAGAGCTTTGACTTTATCACGGACAAGGGCAAATACAAGGGGGAAAGCGGAGCAATTACCCCCCCCCCCCGAGATTCGAGAAAAAAATTTTTTTGATATTAAAATTTTTTTTTTAAACATTCACACTTTTTTCTCATTCACACTCACACTCACACACATTCACATAGTCTTTTCGGCAACTCGGGCCATTTAAGACTTTAGACGATAACCGTTGTAATTAATATAAATATTGTGGGTTCAGGCTTTTCTCATATAAAATTTTAAAATTAATACTTACAAATTTGATTTGTAAATATATTATGGTAAACAAAAACGGAATGCACTTTTAAATTACCGAAAGTAAGAAAAAATTGTGTGCTGAACGACCAGTTACACCAGATTACCCCCCCCGAGAAACTCATCTGGACCCGCTCTTGATCACGGACATAAATATAGGGTGCCCAGACGTTCTCTTTTTGATCTAAAAATATGTGTCGGATATCTTTTCTCAAATTTGGTATTTTGTTTTTCATTTTTCTGCCTCAGTATGTTAGGATCGGGCAAATGGGGCAGTGCGGGATTTAAAGCCGCCTCCCCCCCCCCTTAAGTCTGATATTGAAATTTTTTCTATTATATAATATCTCTGAGTTCAAATTTTGTATAAATTATAATTTTTAATAATAAAGAAAATTCTTAAAAGATTTCATTTTTTTTTTGCAATGAGTTAATTACTAACGTTATTTATATTTGTTTTTATTCTTTTTGAAATCGATTATTTTCTTAGAAAACTCTATTTTATAATTAGGAAAATTAACTGTAAGCTAAATACATATATAAATATACATAAACTCAAAATTAAAAGTGATTTTAAGATTCTAATCAGCTAAATATAACCCTAAACTTTGCATTCTCAATATAATAAAATTAATGGAGATTTTTAACATATGATGAGTAATATTTATAAATTGAAACCTCTAAAATAATGTTCTAAAAGATTTCATGATACTTTGAACGGGTATCGTTATAAAAGTTAAATGAAATATTTTTTAATCCCATAGAGATGCATTGAAAATTTGAATTGGCGCTAAAATCAGGAAGAAAGATGGCGCGACCAATAGAAAAAAAGTTCCCGTATGGCCAGACTCTGATATACAGGGACTCTACTAAAGATACTATTCTCCCGCCCCCTAGCCTTTTTAAAAATTATAAAGAAAATTATTAATCGAGCGCTAGGCGGCAGCAGGGTCGACTTGGAAACCCAAAAAATACGACCTTGCCGCCACTTTACTCGACTCGAAAAACTTTTTTTATTGAATATTTTCTTAATAATTAAAAAAAAAAACTTTTAAATTTAGAAAATATATAGATCGTAAAAAATGGTCAATTGTGAGTTTTAGTTAAAATTGGCACTAAAATGGCATTTATTGATGAAATAGGAACTAATGACATTAACCATTTTACATAGGGTTTTTTTTTATATGATTGTTTTTTAGTTATTTAGGAGTTTCAAATACTCAAAATTTTGTGATATTATTAATTGTGTTAGTAAAGGATATCGAGACAAGTAAAGATTCTTTAAAATTGGAGCAGAATTATATTTTAAAAATAAAATAAGTTGAATGAACTGTCAGAGGTCAATAATCAACAAAAGATTTGATTGAATCGAAGATGAAATACTCTTTAAACACTTCATCCCAGGTAAATAGCAAATAAAAATATCTATTTTGTTTCATATAATGATCCAAAACATTAATTAAGATAATGAATAAAAGTGAAACATCTCACAAGTGACACCACTTTCTCAAGTGGGTCTCTACTAGCTTGAAAATGTTATAATTAAAAAGAGCCCTATTAATTGGCTATACATCTTTTCAGTTCTAGTTAAGGTAATCATAATTAAATAAAAGCCCAGATCGTAGTTTGCCAAGACCCAAAGGTTGGTATAAGGCTTACTAAAAGGGGTGAAATTAGAAGCCAAATATAATTTTTTTTTTTTTTGAAATTATTTTGAATAAATTTTCCTAATTTCACTAATACAAATGACATTAGTAGACTTCATTTTTATTCGGCCATTTAGGTTTATATTATGATAAAGAATGTTAAATAAAAGGTTTGTTCGTTTCACTTGCCATGGTAAAAAGTGCAAAGCGCTGTCTAGTTCAAAAGGTGTAACGTACCAAAAATGTCTAGAAGAAAAAAATGAAACTTTTGCATATTTCGATATCTGTTCGATTGAAGTCATAAACTTGAATGATTTTGTAGTTTTATACAAATATCGCTGATAAAACTGTATAAAACTATGACGGATGTATAAAACTCGGAAGCGCATGCGCGAACCCGTCAAGAAAGGAAATTCAAATAAAATTCATTTATCTTTTAACCTGTTTTTTTCAGGGAGTTTGTTTCTTGCAGTTTTTTACATTGGCCTAGTTTTATCCGTGGTAGTTTTATCGAAGTATAAAACCGTAAATTATATTCGTCATATATTATATTCGGCGGGATAAATTAAAACTTGTCAACTATGACCCAAGCCCAAATTCAAACGAATAGAATGCAAGTCAATCGGGCGGGCAAAAAATCAAACGAACAGAATGCAGAGCAAAATATGTAAATTATACTGTAATGGCAAGCAAAACGAACAGACCTAAAATTTTTACAAAGTTTAACTTTACAAATTTCCTTGTGTCAGATTTTGTAATTAGGAATAATCTTAAATAGAACTGAAAAATTTTATTTTGAAAATAAATTTGAATTATTAAATGATAATCACATAAGTTAATTAATTTAAAATCAATAATGATTTAAAACTTTTTAAATTATATAAATCAAATTAAAAAAAAAAAAAAAAAAAAAAAAAACTGATATTACTTTACTGTATTTGAAATTTTATATTTTAATTTTTTTCCGGGATTTTCGATTTTCAAAAGTGCCAGCATAAGAGAAATCTGGAAAAAAAAAAAAAAAAAAAAAAAAAAAAAATATGGTTTAAGTTAGCAGCAAATTAATTAGCTACTAATATTTGTATAATGGATAATGAACGAAAAAATTAGTTCATTAGAAACCTTGCTCTCTTCGATTTCTCAAGGTTTTTGCAATGCAAATTTTATAGTGCATTATCCATTAAAACATGAGTTAGATTATTCATATATACAACATGCAAAATATAGTCATTAAAAAAAAAAGAATATTTTTTCTAAGTTAAAAACAAATATAATGGATAATGCACGAAAAAATTAGTTTATTAGAAACCTTGCGCATATTTTTCAAGGTTTTTGTAATCCAAATTTTATTGTGCATTATCAATTACAACATGCCTTAGATTATATATACAACATGCAAAATATAGGTATAAAAAAAAATGATTATAAGTTAAAAGCAAATAATTAGCAGATGATATTTGCATAATGGATAATGCACGAAAAAATTAGATCATTGGAAACTTTGAGCATATTTCTCTTGGTTTCTGTAATGCAAATTTTATTGTGCATTATCCATTAAAACATGAGTTAGATATATATATATATATATATATATATATATAACATGCAAAATATAGGTTTAAAAAAAAAGATATAAAAGAGCTATTAAATTAGACAAATGTTTTTTGATCCATTTTAAAATTAAAATATTAATTAATCAAAAAAATATGGAATTTAGCTATTCTATAAATAAAAAAAACGTGCTAAAACGAAACAGAACGTTTGTCTAATTTGATTTTAAAATTTAGAGAATGTTTGCCAATACTATTTAAAGGAAACACAATGAAAAAACAAATTTGTTTGCTATTCAAATTCTACAGCTACTTCTCAACATAGGGTTGTTGAGAAAAAGAATTACAGACTAAAGAAACGAGGCCTCTTTTTTTACTACGATATATTCATACATTTATTCATTCATTTATTCGTTCATTTATTCATTCATTTATTCTCGTTCATTTATTCATTCATTCATTCGATTTTTTTTTTTTTTATAATTTGACTACTCAAAAATATTCAAAAACTGGGGCCTTCTGTCAATAAAATTAGAAAATACCCAATGATTAGATTATTTATTCCAAGTTTAGAATTAAATAAATAAAAAGTGTTTGTTACCGATAATGTTAAAATAGTTCAAAATGAATTTATTGATGTAGGACCTAATAAAAAAAAAAAAAAAAAGAGAAAACAAGAAAATAAAATTATATTGTATTTGGTGAAAGGATATTTCGAAGGTTTTAAGCAGCTCTCGACATTGGCAGTCTCACGATAATAGTTTAAGCTATAAAGAACAAAGAAAAATTTTTTTTTTTGAGATTTAAAAAATCTCTTTCTACTGCAGAGACCCAACTAAATTAACAACCAAAAAAAATATTTTATCAAAATTCAATTGAATAAGATTTTAATTTTACCAACAATGAAAAAATGGCTATTTAAGGTTATCTTTTTTTATTATTAATAAAATCAAAATTTTATTTAAATTTGGTTGAAAGAATGAACAAAGGTGCTAGTTTATATTTCACTTTATTGTCAAAACCAGGGCCGACGTTTCGGGACCATCCTCAGGGCTACAAACGATAAATAAATAAACATTCAATAGATACAATCTTATGAAATTTATTGTATCTATTGAATGTTTATTTCTTTATCGTTTGTAGCCCTGAGGAAGGTCCCGAAACGTCGGCCCTGGTTTTGACAATAAAGTGAAATATAAACTAGCACCTTTGTTCATTCTTTCAACCAAATTTAAATAAATTTTTGATTTTATTAATAATGAAAAAAGATAACCTTACCTTATCATTTTTTCATTGTTAGTAAAATTAAAATCTTATTCAATTGAATCTATATAATATGAATAAAATTTTATCAATTTAATTTAGATAAGATATTTTTTTAATATTATCATAAATGAAATGCTTGCGATTTATATTTTTTACATAAACTAGAATCAATGATAATCACTTGTTGAAAAAGTGGAAATTTAATATTAACTTTTTGATAGCTTAATAAAGTATATAGATAAATAAGGAATTATATATATATATAATATTGGCCTATGAAGTAAAGTTGAAAAAATGTATATACGAAAATTAATTCATAAAAATGTAGCCACCGCCCGGGAGTCGAACCTGGGATCTGCCGATTTGTCAGCCTGTCCTGCATTTTTTTTAATTTAAAAGATAACCAGGCGAAATTACTTTCTCCATCAACAAGGCGTGATCTAGTTTTGAGAAGGGTGCAATTAATAAATACCGAATTATATATATATATATATATATATATCAATTATTGGTCTATGAAGAAACGTTGAAAAACTTAATTCAAACAGGGTAGACGAAGAAGCTTTTAAATGGCTCTAAAATAGCCATCTGTCAATAAAATGTACATTGCATTTTAAATATTTACAATTGGAATTCCACAACATCATACTCAACTGTTGCAAAAAAACAATTTAGAACCGTTTGAAACTATCAAAAGCTTGAAAAAAATAAATAGGTTTTTGGCAATGCGTTTAATGATTTCAAAAGGTTTTTAAAACAGAGAAATTATTTTAAAAATAATAACAAATATTTGTACGAAAGAATGTGGTGTGAGAATAGGTGAAAGCTAGTTTCTTGGCAATGAAAAAATAACTTTTTAGAGAGTTTTCTTTGAATATCTCGCAGGCATTTAATAGCACTTCTTCATCAGCGCCACTTGTATATGGCATCAAGTGAACGTGCTGATGAAGAAGTGCTATTAAATACTAGGAGAAAACTGTCTAAAAAGTTATTTTCTCATTGCCAAGAAACTAGCTTTCAACTATTCTAACAAATATTTGTTATTATAATGGTGTTTTCGATTCATTGTCCCAGAAGGAGCACACATGGGCAGTTATTGCTAGATGTTATAACAACTGCGCATGCGTTGCCTGGAATAATAAAACGAAAATGTTATAATTAAAGCCCGGATTCCTATCAATTGGGATATTTATTCTATTTGGTAATATTTATGTCCCAGAAAACCAATTTTTAATCTGAATTATACAAATTTTATATGGCACATTTGGTGAATACTGTATAAATTTGCATATTTGAAACATATAAAGTTTTTATTTTCTTAATCATAGATAACTACTATCAAATTTTGTGTTGGACTTTGTTTGGACCTAGCCACCGAGGATCGGTGCCCCTAAGCGCGTCGTTAATAAATTTATTTATTTAAAACAGCAGTGCACTTTAAAAATTTCATTATTTTTCTTAATTTTTTGACTTAAAAATATTTTGTTAAATAATAAATAATATAATAGTTTTTAGTTTCTATGCAATAGTATCTTATTTGAGTATTTATGTATCAATTTTAGAGTACTCATTAGCGGTCCCAGGGGAGCCTAGGCCTCCTTTGGACAGAAAAAATATTAATATTTATGAGCATTGTTTGAAAAAGATGGATTTTTTTTCAATCAACGCTCAAATAGACCTTTCATTGGCCAGTCAATATATCGTTTAAGATAGGAAATTTGCAATTTGAGTTAGTGTTTATGATTGGGTTCCCCCTAGACTTGAACCAGGACATTCACGCTTTCACGGCGGGCGGATTATTGTTAGCCGCCCGAACACGTATCCGGCTATTATGAAATTAGGATTTCAATGACATGAAAAGATCTTAAATTTTGCAATAAATTGGGAGGTTGGGCGTATTCAAGTATTGAAACTCGGTCAAAATTCTAGAAGCCTGCTCTGGGCTGCAACCTCCCAATAGTATGCAGAATTTAAGATCTTTTCATGTCAATGAAATTCATTTATTATAATATCGGATACGAGATGTTTATTGGACCGGGGATCTAAAATAAAGATAATCTCCCCGCCACGAAATGGTTGAGGTTCTGGTTCGAGTCCAGGAGGCTCAATTTTCCCATAAGCACAAACTCATCTCGCAAATTTGCTATCTTAAATTAATAATATGATTTTAATATAAATACTAATTTGAACTAAAAATTACCATCCTTTAATGCGCCACTGCCTCGCCCCCTCTTTACCCGACCCCGCCCCCCTCCCTACAAAATCCTGGGACCGCCACTGACTGTACTTATTATATTACTGACTTTTTTTTACATCAAATTTAGTGATCAATTTTTGTTTTTGCACTATTTCCTTCCAAAAACATATCACAGTTAGTTTTACATCAGTAGAAATCATATTGTAATCCATTTACTTATGGCAATTCATATTGCATATTTTAATAAATATTATATAGCATATATAAAAGTTTTTTACTGCATATAAATCCGGGCTTTAGTTATAATTTTAGTGATGGTTGTATTTAAAAAAGTAAAATGAAAATGAAAGAGCTAATAAGGTGACATGGATAAATAATTTTTTTATTTATTAAGTCATTAACAAATTATAAAATTTTTTTTTTTAGTAATGATAGATTGATGTGTTATAAAAAGTTGCCTAATTGGTTTTTTTTTTTTCTTAAGATTTTGACTAATTTTTAAAAGGCTCGTATTGGTTAATAAAAATTACTTATTAATTAATTGTAACAAGGATAGACAAACAAGAAAGAGTACAAACAAATTAGAATGAACAAATATAAAAAAAAAAAAAATATCTTAAATATAAATTGACAATACACAAAAAAAAGACAAACAAAAAATAATTTTCACACAACTATTTTTTTTATGATAAACTTTTAGATATATTATATTAATCTTTGGGAAATAATAGAAAAATAATCTTTCTATAGACAAAATAAATTTTTTCAATTATTCATAAACAAAAATGATATAAGCGTCAACTAAATTCGGTTTACCTTGAAGCCACCTAACTTGAGTAGCTGGTCCATAACCTTTCTCGTTCCTTGCTGCTATTCGGAAGATGATGGCTGGCTTAGTTGTGGTATCAACGTGTGCTGCTACTAAAGATGTATTGGGAACCACGCATTGGTTGGTTGGACCGCAGTAGACTCGCACGAAAGCAAGTTGGGTACCCATTGTTGATTTGGTTTCATTCTAGAAGAAATAAAAGCAAATTTTAAAAACAAACCAATACATTTTTTCCCCAAAAAATAAAAAAGAATTATTTATTAAAAATATAAATACTTATTTTGCAGCCGTTTTCAAGACCTGTGCACCATCTATGTTAAAAAACCAAATTCAAAAAAATTCATTTTTATGTAAACATTTGCTTTGATGATTGTGTCTAACTTGATGGAAATGAGTGTAGATGGCACTGATGTTTGTGTCCAACTACATAGGAATGACGACGTTGTATATAAAATGCACGTAACTGTCGGTTTAAGTCGGAGCAAGTGCACAGTAGTTGAAAACGAATGCAGAATAAACTGTCGAAGCTTTCTACAGTATTTATATTTTTAATAAATAATTAATAACAAATGTGGTCTATAATTGAAAACTCTCATAATAATAATAATACAAACCACAAAAGCTTTAATAAAAATAAAAGAATATTTGCAGTTATTGTTTTTCTAATGATTAGGGGCCGGTTGCTTCACTTCTAGTCAACTAGCAAACTTATCCGACAGATAGAAAATCATTGATATAGTATACAAGAACAGCCTTTGAATTAAAATAAAATATGTTTTTTTCATTATTATTATTATAATTAGCTATCTGAGATATAAGGAAAATTTTGAGAAGTTAGCAATTTAAATAAGGCATCATTTATTATATATTTATTAAAAATAAAAATTAATTAAAATAAATATTGAAAATTAAAATAGTTAATTAAAACTACATGTGAAAAGACTCGAAATTCATAGTCTACTAGGTTATCTGACGGATAGCTAGTTAATTATAACTGAAAAAACCAGCTCTAAGCCTAAAATTTGGACGAATCCGCAAGTTTATTTTGTTTAATATAAATTTAATTTAGACTTTTTTTTTTTTATACATTTTATAAAGCGTCGACTTGGAAAAAGTATTTTGTTTGACTCTGTATATGTATATTCTCTATATATTTTTTTTTATTTTACCTGCTGAGTATTTGCGTTCCGAACAGCGAGATATACTGAATATTCGACGATGTCACCAGAAGTAGCAGGTGGCTCCCAGGAGAGATGAGCGCCTTCACTGGACTTGGAAATTTTTATTGCTGAAGGAGCACCAGGGAATCCAGGCAAGCATGTCTTGAAGGCTGAGACCTAACATCACATTAAAAATAAAACATATTAGAAAGTAAAAAATGATGTACTGTCATATAAAAAATAAAGCTACATTGAATATTTGTCTACCTGAAATAGAGTAAGAAAAGAAGAAAACTAAATATAGTGAGAGATGTACAAATGTATAGATAGATATAGAAGAAAAAAAAAGATCAATAACAGAGTAATACGAAGTTGTTTTAAATAATTTTCTCTAGGTTTTGTTTTTAAATCAAACTTTAAAAGTTAATTTTAAAAATAAAACAGCCCAAGTGTTGAATATAATTGATGATTTTTAGATAAAGAGTAGAGAATTATCAGTTGAGTCAAAGAATATCATTTTGTTTTAGGACTGTTGCGTATTTACAGTTTTGTCAACAGAGTCTACTTTTATTTATTAAACATTATTCCTTAGAGTATTTAAAAATTAATGAATGAAATTAAACAAAACCTAGAGATTATTATTATTATTATTACAATATATACATGCACATGATTAACAAAAAATAAAAAAGACGGTTACTATATTAAGTGGGCCTTTTTTCAGATAATCTTTTGGATGTAATTTAATACGGAATACTTTTTGTGTTTCCTGCGAATTTCGAAATTTCTGAAAAGAAAAAATATAAAAAAAATTATAAAGAGTTGAAAAAAAAATTTGGTGTGACTGATCGCACAGAACATAACTTACTCTTTCTTACACTCTGTAATTGCAAGTTTTATTCTGTACTTGCCACACCAGATTTTTTGTGTTGACATCATAGGCGTAGCCAGAAATTTTCGATGGGGGGTTCAGGTTGATGTCGCCCCCCCCCCCCCCCCCCGACTAATAGTGCAGTATAAGGCGTATAATGAAATATATGACTAGCCAATCCGCCCTCCTGGACCCCCTTCGGATTGGCTCGGGCCCGCCCTTTCTTAATTAAGTGCCCCAATTTTTCATTCATCTCATTTCAGGCAATAAAATATGCAACCCTCACATCTTAAAGAATTTTATATATATCCCTATAATAGTGGAGTTTTTGCCTGTTTTGTTTCTCAGATCTCTTTAAAAAAAAAATAAAAAATTTAATTATATAATAATTTTTATTATTTTTCATTTGAGGGATTTAATCAATTTTAGCAGGTTTTAATTTTTTATAAAGCAAGACAAAAATCAATTCTTTTCAATGGGAAAATTCTGAATTTTCTTGAATTTTTTGCGTTTCCTTTAATAAAATTATTTTATTTAATTTTTTTTTTTAAGGTTGTTCGGACATTAAAGCACTTTATCTGATTAAAAGCTAATTTTTTAATATGTTATTAATCACTATCAAATACGTATAAAATAAAATTTTGAAGCAGATCTGACGCAGGGTTATCGTGTAATTAATTATTAAAAAAATTGAAATTTAACATGTAGCCTATGGGGAATAACGACGAAACCCACACATTTTGAATTATCTAGCCTCCTCTGCATCTGATACAAAAACAAAAAAACTTACATCTTATTAATTCACTTCCGAGGAATACGTTAAAAATAAAATCAAAAGTTTCTGCCGTCCGCTTTTAAAGATATTTTAACAAGAAAGTCAAAAAATTCTCCAAAATGACAGTCTCCAATATTTAAAAATAAGGAAGCATCGAGAGCCAGACCAGCCCGGCAACGTCGCATAACATAAATGTCTTTTCTCGATGTTAGTTACATTTTTTTTTTCAATTTTAAGATATTTTTTCTCGCAAATCGTTCATTGTGTTTAAACTGATTTGCATTAAACATTGTAATATATTAAATAAAATAAAATTTAAGGCATTTAGGATTTAAAATAGATAGCTGATGAATGCAATGTTGCCAGTTCTATATTACGTAAAATACTGCTTAAGTCAAAAGTCATTCATTTATTATTTTTGGTAATTAAATTATCAACTTAATCCAATTATAAACTCTGATAGGTCACGACTAAATTATAATAAGGAATTTTGGCATTCAAATTTTTAATTTTATTTAAAAAAAAATTTAGATTCTATTATGACTTACGATGTACTATCAGAACAACCTTAAACTAGAGAAAATTATTATATTTTTTTCCCCCGTGGCTACGCCTATGGTTGACATATATTTAGTTTCCGACAAATTCAAGATGTAAAAATTATAAACATAGCAAAATATTTACATTTTGTTACCATTTCCTTAGTGGGGTACAGTGAGCGCCACAATTAAGTCCCCACCTGATAGCTAGACCCTAAGTATATGGTAAATAATTTTAATTTGAAAAGGTAAAATCATGTGTACCAGATTTTAAGTTTTACCTTTTCGGTCATTAAAATTATTTCACTATACACCATATACTTAAAACTAAAGCTATCAGGTGGGGACTTAATTGTGGCGCTCACTATACCTAACTTAAATATAAAATTTCAACCTGGTAGCTCTTTTTTTTCATATTTTATTTTTATCACAGATAGACACACACAGAAACACATATAGACAGAGCATTTTGCGGGATTCACTTTTTTGGACTGAAGGCCCCTCAAAACTTGTATTTTCATCAATGTAATCCAATACTTTTTCTCTTTAAATACGTATAAATATTCAGTTTTATCTTATCAAGTGGCTGTTATTCTAACATATACAAATTAATTAGTAGGTTATTTGTTTCAAAGGTTTTATTAATTAAAAATTAACACTTGATACGTATTTCAACAAATTACTTGTCATCATCGGAAGTGATTACAATCTACTACTATTCTGATTCTAGTAGAGCAAGATATTGTTTATTGTTTTATAAAAAACAAAAAAGTACCAATCCCCAAAAAACCAGCCAAATTTTTTTTTTTTAAAAGGAAGGAAAAAGTCATCACCACAGCCACCATTTGTTAATCAAATTTTATTTCATTTAATTAAGAATTTTTATTAAATTAAACGAAAATTTGAAATAAAATTTGACTGCATTCGTGTTAATTTTTTTAAACCTTTGAAAAAAATAAACTAGTGTTTAATTTGTATATTTAATTTTAATTTACAAAATGTTTCAATGAGAACCTACGGTCGAAAGTTTATATCTTGTTATTCCAACAGTCGAATGATTAGAAAATTTGATTGGCCCATTTATTTAAGGCTTCGGAGAAATAAATAAGCTGTTTTTTTAAAAGATACTTTATATTCCACAATCTTAGAGTCTCCACAGAGAACGATCTGTCAAATGTCGCTAAATAAGGTCAAGCGGATTCTCCCTGAGCATATGCTTAATAAACCAAACACACAAGACCCTAGAAAAAACTTGAAAAGGGCTGGTTTATTTATTTTCCAAATCCTGAAATAATTCAAGCTCGTAAAATCACATGGACTAAAACACATTTAACAATCAACATTTTAAAGGGTAACTAAATAATACACACATGTTAAATAAATGGAAAAAAATTAATATAAATTCATTTGAAGCGCATGCGCAAGATCCATAAATATGTATAGGGTAAAAGGGGATGAAGTTTACTTTAATTGGATATTTTGTTGGAATCTGAAAATCTGACTAAGTCAAAGCTTCCAAAATACCGCTTAAAGAGTATCGGAAAATATTCAAATATTTAAAAAAAAAAATTAATTTTATATTTTGCATAAAAAATGTAAACAAATTCCCCCAAAAAACCCTTTTTTTAGGGGCTCCCCTGTCAAGGGCAATGCCTAAGTTTTTCCCCTCTGGAAGGCCCCTCCAACATAACCTAAGGGTTTAGGAGGAGTTGTTTTTGGAATCCTATAGTAGCTCAAAGATGTGCAGTTCAATAAAACTGGTGTGAAGAAAAATCAAATTAATTTTCTAGTCGACATTTCTGAGGCGTGTGAAAACCTTAGAAAAAAATGAAAAATGAAGTAGGTTGGGAATACAATACAATCACCATGATTCCGTTTTATACATTTAAAAGAAAATAAACTTAAAAGTCTAGCAAGAGGTCCGCTGTCTCAAACTCGGGAGTCAAGTGCATGCATAAAGTAATCATATGATAAATATGATGAATGATAGTGGTTGTAAGATATATAAAGATCGTAGAAATCCATCCTGTCTTTCCTTTATAAAAAGAAAAATTATTAATTCAATGTAAGTCTAGTTGTTTGTAATAATATTGGGTTGTTCGGAAAGTCTCCGCCGATTTCTTATGCTTAGCGCCTAGATAAAATAAATGATATTACCACTTGGAATTATATATATTTTCTGAAAGGAGACTAATTATTATTTATATTTGTAGCAGCATATATTGTACTCGTCCGAGAATCGAAATTTTAAATTTAATAATTATTATTATTATTGGAGTTTTTAAATTCTCCAGATTCGGGTTTTACGGAACGAAGGATGAGGAACTTAACAGCGTCCGAATTTACAAAATGGGACCCAGCTCGAGCTGAAGAATACCAACAACTGATGCGCATATCCCCAAAATGCTGCATGGTTATCAACAATATTAACCCAGAGTACATGAATGAACATATGATTTCTGCTATAACGGATGTCTCCACATCAATGGGGCTTATAAGGAGCCATCCTGCTGGATCTGCGCACTCTAAATCTGAACCGTGGTTCGATAATGAATGTTTGAAGCAGAAGAAGACTATAAGAAGAAATCTTAAACAAAATGGATATTGTGCTGAATTAAAGAAAATCTACATACATGGAATCAAAGAAAAACTTTGTGACTCTACTAAGATATAAGAAAACTGAGTATAACAAGAGTGTGTTAGCAAAGCTGGAAAACACAAAAGATTCTCAGACACACTATTTAACAAGATATTAGATTCTGAGAAAATTCTCCGTGGTTGGGGTGAAATCGAGATGTCAATGAAATACAAAAAAGGCGACAAAGGTGATCCTAACAATTACAGAGGTATTGCTCTTGTTAATTGTATAGACTAGATTGAGACGTGGTGTCGCATCGATGACTTACTGCCAGAAGCACAGGCAGGTTTTCGGAAGGATAGATGTTGCATGGACAATTTGTTTGCCCTAACTCGCTTGTTCAGATTTGCCTTCAGAGACCAGGAGGAAGATTGTATGCGGTCTTTGTAGACTTTGAGAAGGCTTTTGACTCTCTCCCCCATCAACAACTGTGGTTGAAGATCTTCACCATGGGAGTCAGAGGAAAATTTATCAGAATCATCAAAAATCTTTATGACCAAGCTAGAGTGAAGGTAAAGACGGATTCAGGGAGATCTGAGCCGGCGGATGTGACGAGGGGAGTACTTCAGGGTGAGTGCCTGAGTCCACTCTTGTACTCGATGTATGTGGCGGATATGGATATAAATATTCAATGTGATTAAATTTCTGTCATTAATCAAAACAAATTTATATCTATAACTTGGCGCATTGTATAAAAGTTTGATAAGCATTGAAATGTATTTTTGTACAAACAATTTATGTATAATAATACACAAAAAATGACAACTCCACAATTTGACTCAATGTTCTGTCATTCGAGTTAATACTGTATGTATATATTGTTTGTGAACATATATAAAAATAATTATTTTTAATATTTTTTCTAACTGTACAATGCTTTCAGCTCTACTATTGGATTGAAGATGGCTAAAACAGCAACTGTTTCCTTAACAGAGAGTTTAATTTCGTGAAGACTTATTACCTGGCTGCACGCTCCTTTCCTATCTACTATTTCTATAAATTTTTAACAAATAGTTATGTTTATTTGGGGTTAGTGCGAAAATGGAGAACCAAAAAGTGCATTTTCACCATTTAATGCTGTATTATAACAGCAAATGGAAGAATGTTGGTCAAGTCGCAAAAAAGATATGTAGAGTTTATTATGGAAATAATTCTGTAAGTGAACTAACAGTATGTGAATGGTTTGTGAAATTTAGGAGAGAGGTAGGCTGATGACGACCAAATCAAGGCTCCAATCACTGCTAATAAACATATTACGGCTCGTCCAATAGCAGAGTCCCAAGGTAGCGAATTCAACTATTGACAACCATTTGAAGCAGCTTGGCTTTGTTAGTCGTCTTGATTCGAGGGTACCCCAGGAATTAAGCCAACACAATTTATTGGATCGTGTTTCCATGTATGATTTATTTATTTATTCAAATTAGAATGTACATAGCCTGGTGGCTCCTCATAGTGTACAAGTTTTATTGTGGGAAAAGAAATAGTAAGTCAACGACCATCGGCACAAAAAGCATCACACCCTCCTGATAGTCAAGATCTGAAGAGTGAGGGGGTGCAACCAACCGCGGAGGAGTCATCCAGTTACACAGTCAAATAGGCTGCCATGAGCCTAAGGAAACTTGGATAATAGGTCACCCTGCTGCTAGCAGACAGCGAATTCGATATTCTGCTGGCCGGGAATAATTTTGACATCAAAGTATTTAGTTGTTTCGGACAGACCATCTCATATGACCGTTTGTTGCTTAAACGTAATCAAAAGGAACTCATTTTGAAGAGAATGATGAGAAATGGATCCTCTACAACATTGTAGAGCGAAAAAGATCCTGGGGTCATTCTGAAGAACCGCCATCTACCACTCCAATAGCCAATATTCATGCACAAAAGTTAAGCTTTTTTTGTTAGCCGAATTTGGAGGGCATTCTTTTTTATGAGTTGTTGCCGCGTAACCATACATTCAATTCTGACAAATATTGTAACCAGCTTGTCAATTTGAAGCTTGCCATACAACAGAAACGCCGAGAATTGGAAAACGCTAGACCACAGACAAAAATTATTGGAGTTTGGTTGAGATCTCTTGCCGCACCCTCGATATAGTCCAGACTTGGCACCTTCTGACTATCATCTGTTCCGCTGTTTACAAAATTTTTTAAATGGAAAAACATTCAATTCTCCAGAAGACTGCAAAAAGCACTTGGATTAGTTTTTTTACTCTACACCACGGACGTTTATGAGAGTTTTATTATTAAACTTCCAGAAAGATGGCAAAGAGTCATACAACAAAATGGTGCATATATTATTTAATAAACCAGTTTATTAATATTAAAATTTTAAATTAGTCTAAAAATCGGCGGAGGCTTTCCGAACAACCCAATAAATAAAAACATAAAAAGTAAGAAATTTAAATAAAAAAATAAATTAATAATATATATATATATATATATCGGACTAGCGAATGATATATAACATAATATTTATTAATTAATGGAGGGTAGCAATAAATGAGAAATTTTTTCATTATCTATTTATTTTATTTCCACGGTTACTTGTATGCCTGGTCATCACATTATTTGAATATGTTTATTTTATAATGATAAGTTTCTAAAAATGTATAAAATCCACCATAACACACTTTTTGTCAGCTCTCAGGATGGTTCAAACATGGAACCGAAACGTCAGTTGGGCAAATAAAATAAATACATAATGATAAAACTATAGTTGCAATTTCTCATTTGTTGCTACCCTCCATTAATATTACATCACAGCTATACAATTGCGTTTGACAATATTTATTAATATTTTAATTAAGTATCCCTGTTCAAATTAAAATAAAATTTAGTATTTTTTTAATCAGCTCAATTTTCATTTGATTATTTTCAATTTCCTTTTTCCTTAATTCCTATAAAAAGTTGATGAAAAAATTTATATAGAGGAAGTGGGGTAAAGAAAAATGTCTATTCTATTAAAATTTTCAAATAACATCTACAGTCGGAGACCTAAGTCTTGATTTTAGACCGGGCATGTGCAACCTACGGCCCGCAACGACTTTTCCAAACATCATTGAATCTGGACGGTTAATCCTAACATTTTTTTGCTAAAGATAATTTTAATAGAGAAATAGGTATTTAAATTAATTAGAAATAATATTTTATTATTTTTCATTCGATTCGAATTGTTAACAGGGGAGGAGTGAACGGGTACAATGACTGGTTGAAATAACAAAGTACTTTCAACTTTCTAATCCGGCCCATAGCCCTGTAAAGGTTGCACATCCCTGGTTTCGGCAATGAGAACGTTTAGTTTGGGAAGTGTTGTTCTAAAAATAGGTATTCCCCTTCACTCTATTTAAAATGATTTATTTATTTTAAAAATTCACCCCCAAAGCAAAAAATATGTATAGGAAAATCTGTCCAAAAACATAAATGTAAAAAAGTGACTTAAGTTCTATTTGGTTCTTTCTTAAATAAAATGAATGCTTTGCCACTAGGGCTGCGCAAAATAATCGATTATTCAACGATGATTTTCTTAAAAAAAAAAATCGATTAATCGATTATTGGGGAAAATGCGTTTGAAAAGATCGGATGAGACTGGTATCTAAAAAAAAGGTCAAAAGATTTTCACCGAAGGAAAAAAATTTTCCGCAGGGCGGCAAAAATTTCGCTTCCCTTTCACACGGGAGGGGAAAAAATTTTGCTAGAGGAAGAAAAAAAAAGGTATAATCGATTATTTTTTCGTCTCTCCGGACCCAATAATCGATTAATCAGAATATTTTTCATAATCGATTATTTTTTTCCATTATCGAACACCCCTATTTGCCACAAAAAGAATATATATGTGAGATACTTGTGTGTGTCAAGTTATGTATACCAAAAGTAGGAACATTATTGGTATATTTTATTATGTAGCTTTTCCTACAGGAAGTATTTATACTTGACGAGTTTACAAATTATGAGTTTGCAATATGAAAACACGCTAAGTATAAGTATTTGCTATAGGAAAAGCTACATAATAAAATATACAGTAGAATCCCTCTTAACCGGCCTGGTCGGGACCGAGACCTTGACCGGATAATCCGAGGTTTCGGTGAAAAATTGATTTTCATTCAAAAAGAACCTCCACTACATATTTAATCAGGTAAATAAACAACAAATAAAATTATAACTCATGTAAATATGTCGAGATCTCAAGCCCATGTTGTAGAAAAATAGCCTGGGAAGCAAGCGAGTAAACAAACTCTTCGCCTCTATTATAACTTTTTTGTCCAAGAAATAAAGAAAAATAAAAAAACTTAATTGTTGAAGTTGAGATTTCTCTCATATGAAATATTTATGTATTCATTGAAAAATCAAAGCATATTATTTATTTTATTTAATTTTGCCCCAAGATTTTAGGTTAATGGCAAGAACTATTTCTCCTAAATGAATTTTTACAAATTTTTTGATTTTTCTCTCACTTTTTTTGGACCCTTGGAAATTATTGAAAATGAAATTAATATTGTTTTTCATTTGTGATTGTAACTACTATAGAAAAAAATCCGTCATGTAACTCAAACAGCCACCGAGATAAAGGGGGTTCGTGTAAATATTGCATAGATTAATATCAATTTAATAAAGTGTAGCTTCCTTTATCCCACTTCCCCATAAATTTATCATTATAAATGAAATCTGAGCTGATAATAAAATCAAAGATTATAAATTAATAACTTGAACAGAGAATGTATTTCAAATTGCTTTAAAATACCTCGCTCCAAGGACCTCTACCGCATGAATTTACTGCGGCTACTCGGAACTTATATGCAGTTCCAGGTTCCAAAGATATTTTCTTCGAAAGACTTGTATCAATATCCGAAAAATTATCATCATTTTCGTCGCTAATCATTAAAAAATTGCTCACAGTATGAGAAGTACCCTTTAATATACCAACATTATACCAAGGTGAGGTAGTGGTAAATTGTTTCTTTTTATCATCTTCTTTCAGTTTCATTTCCTAAAGACATTTATTTCTTAATATGATAATAAAAAAAAGCATAGAACGTTATCGAATCACACAAAATAGAGATGAAAGAGCAGCGGAGTATAGGCAACTATAGATTAGTAAATTTCAAAAAAAAAAAAAAAATAGAAAATATTAAATTAAACTTTCTCAAATTATTTTTATGTATCCTAAAATGAAATTTTTCTCTATCACATAGGAATATTTCGCTAATGATAATTAAAGAAATGAAAAAAATTAGGAAAATTCTTTTATCAAAATCGTTGTTTAAAAAAAGGGTTTTAACGCCCCTCTCCCAAAAAAAAGAAAAAAAAGTTATAAAGAACGGTAAAAATTGAGGTAATAATCACAAATTTGAATTTTTTTTTGTTATTATCAAGAAATTCTGCTTTAACAATATTTATAAGGGCATTTAATTTGGATATAAAATTATTTTTCTAGGACAAGAAGAATAGAAAAAAAGTTAAGACCGATTAAAATTAAAATTTAGTTTTCCGTAGTATCTTAGTTCCAAACTTGCGTTTTAAATGTTAAATGCGTGAAATCAACTATGGTTATTTTTCAAAATTTTAATGTCATATTTGGATATTTTATACATAATAGAGAATCCGAAATAAATATAAAATTTCATAAAAATTGCAAAAATTTTTTTAAAATGTTCCGAAGGGGACCTCAATTCCCTCATTCCTAAAATTATTAGACACAGACAGACAGACGGACCACTTTTTTGGAATCAGGGGACCTGTAAACATGTATTTCCATTAAAATTTCGACATCGATTTTTTGACATAATCGCAATACTAATAGACAACAATACATACCAATACTAATAAAACATCAAGAGAAAGTAAAAATGACCATGAGCGAGGTTTTTTGAAAAGTTTTTAAATAACTTTAGTTAGAAAAATAAATTTATATTACAGACATACAAAGAACAGGACTGCCTGTCCTAGCTAGGGCAGCTCGTGGTCGCCATCCACGTACCCACAAGATGTGGGCCCCTGAGCGAAGCCTAAGATCTTTAAAGGGTATAAACCTTTTTAATATTTTGATTGTTAGTTGCTTTTGTACTCATGCTCTTCTCTATTATGGTCTATATAAACAATGATTTCCATCAAAGAAATTTTATTAAAATTAAATTAAAAGACGTTAAAAAAATATATATATAAAAATTCATACCGGTGGAGTAACACTCGTAAGTGGTCCGGATGGATTTAATATGTTCCCTGGAGGAGCAGGTGTGGTAGGTTGATGTGTCCCAGTTAATTTTTGTTCTGTTTTGACGCCGTTGGTTGGGGCTTGATCGCAACCAAGAGCTGCGGTCGCTAACGTTGCTAGAGCGTCTGAATCAATGTGTCCGTCCAAATCATCATGCTTGTTCTTAGCTTGGGTTACTTGTGGTTTATCTTTTTTCAGTGGTTCCTGGCTATCAGATGGATTGAAATCCATTGTATCTGATGTTGAATCCGAAAGATTAGAATGTGCGGATTCAAATGGCGTAAAATTAGATGCTGATGAGTTTCGATTGCATGGGAACGATTCTTGAGAACCATCATCTGTCTCTGATGCTTGTGTTTGTCCAGATAGAGATGGTTCATCCAATTCTGGTGGGTCTTGATTCGGATCCGTTAAGCCAACGATACTCGAACTTGGAGCTTCGTTATAAGTGCTCATTAAATGGGCGGCATTAAATTCTGACTGTTCACCTGATTGAACACCAAGATTTTCAAAATCTTGATCTCCGCTAATTTCTCCTAACTCCATTGGATCATCCTCTTCTTCTTCTTCATGTGGCGGATCCATAACATCAAGAGGTAAATCTGTACTAGCTGGATTATTGTTATTTGGTGGTTCACCACCGCCACCGCCGCCGCCACCACCAGTTGGCAAATTTGAGTGATTTTCATTGGAAACTGGAGTATTTCCAGTTAGATGTGTTTGACCATGCGAAGAATTATCATCGGTAGTAGTTGAAGGTTTTGAATTTGAATTATTATCTTCTGCATCAAATTGTTCAAACATATCAGCAGAAACATTTTCCAAAGGTGGATCGATAAGACCTGCTTCTGCAGCAAGGGCCTCAATAGCAGCATCAGTAGTAGCTGGGCCATCAGGAGAAGCTATGAACAAAAAAAGCATTGTCTTAATTATATATATTTTTTCAATAAGAATTTGTATTTTCTTATTTGGAATCCATATTATAATAAATAGTGAACAGGAGAAGAAAATACTGCAGCTAGTTGTATAGTAGGTGTAGTGTAGTTGTATTTCATTTTTTCTATTGATCCTATCATGATGACGTTTCGATCCGGGTTGGCATCATCTTGAGAACTATCCCAGAGATGAATTAATATCGGGAACATTATCAATTATAAATTTTATCTTAGAGTACAATTATATTTTAGAATATTATTAATTGATTGAAGGAATAAGGATGTCACGACTACTCTTGTTGAAGGGGAGTATATATATATATATATATATATATATATATATATATATATATAAATTAAAACATTATTTTAATTTAATCAATTTTTATTTTCAGAGTTTTAGCCAACCAAATGAAAAAAAAAAAAAAAATTGATTAAATTAAAATAATGTTTTAATTTATATATATATATATAACACTCCCCTTCAACAAGAGTGGCTGTGACATCCTGATTTCTTCAATCAATTAATAATAATGTCTACACAGCAAGAATCCTCAGATGAAATATTTTAGAATATATTTTACAAGCCTCTAACAATTAAATACAAGAATTTTTAAGAAAATTGTAAAGTTACCAGATGAGCCAATTCTTGTATTTAATTGTTAAGGCCTTGTAAAATATATTGTAAAATACAATTGTACTCTAAAATAAAATTTATAATTGATAATGTTTCCCGATATTAATTTCTTCATCTTTTGTTGTGTGCACAATAGTTCTAAAGATGATAGAAACATCAAAATGGTGGGAAATCAATAAAAAATATGGTGTGACTGGTGTAAAATTTATAAGTATGGGAAAATATTTATATTTTGTTGTCATAGCAACAATTTCTCCTATCTTTCCTATGAAGTTCAAGAGTAAAGTGATCTTCCGAAGATTTCAATGGCAAAATGAGAATATACGTTTTAAATTTAAAAGATTTTAATAAAATAAATATATAAATTATTTATTCATTTTATTTGGACTGAAAAGACCCCTTTTCAATTACTCTTTGCACAGTGCTGGTGAGTTGAAACTTAGGAATTATTGTTTTAAATAATTTTGAAAATACAACTTGCATTAAATAACATTCATTTTATAAGGTGCATGTTTTTAGTAATTTATTAATATTTTTATTTAAAAAGATATATAATTTTGGTTAATTAATATAAATGTCATCCAAAATGTATTTATCTTTGATAAAAGGGCTAGTGAAAATTTTGGAACCATTGGAGTAAGGAGAACCAAATATTTATTTAATTGATAAAGAGGACACTTTTTAATAAACTGAAATTGACTATAATAGAATTTCATCAAAAAAAAATTGTTTTGAATTGGGATGCTCCGAAATAGCATGCGGGAATAAAGCGCGCCTCAAGATTATAAAATTTACATGAAAATCTAAAAGGAGTTTAGTAAAGGCTCGTTTCAAAATGGTCCCAAATGATGGTCGAAACTTTTATTTCACTCTGATTTCATTTACCCACTTAATTCTATTCTTTCTTATTGCTGGTGAACTTTGGTTATCATAAGTTTCAGACGGTATATTTTGAAATTTCAAAAATATTATTATATAAATTTTTTATTTTTTAAAATTTTATTTATTTATTTATTTATAAAAAAAAAATAGTACGTTTTTTATAAAATGAGCAATTAAATAAAAGTGAGATTGCAGCTATGTATTTATTTCGTTTATTACTCACTTTAAGACGACTTTTCGGTCAGATTTGCCCATTCTCAGGGCTGCGCAAATCTGATCGAAACGTCAGCTTGTAGTGACTAATAAACGAAATAAACGTAGCTGCAATCGCTCTTGGAAAATATAAACAATTAGGGGTCATTCAAGTATAGCGTAAGAGGCTTAGGGGTGAGTGGGTGACAGATTTGCTAACAACTGGGAGGGTTAATACATTGATTACGTCAGCATTGTAAAAGGTTAAATAACAAAACAATATTCCCTTAAAAAATAAAGTGCTTATATAAGAAATGTGGGAGGAAAAAAACAGTCTAAGAATAAGATGTTTTTCTTTCTATTTGTCTGGATAAATAAAATTTTATCTTAATTTTAAGATAGCTTTTATGGTAGGCTGAAATTTAAAAATAGGGTATTTGGGTCAAAAATTCAAAAAATAAAATTTCTTTAAATAATTAAACTGAAAGAAAAAAAAAAATAAATCAAAACAAAAAGTGTCTCACTATCAAGTAAATAAATTTATTTTAATTAATCTCATCGGCTAAATTTTTTTTTATCGATAAAATTAATTAAAAATTAATATTTATATTTATACAATATAAATATTATCAAGATAATTTATATCAATAAAGATTATAAATAAAATTTTTGGAAAACTATTTTTGTTTTGATAATAAATTTATTTTTATTGTTTAATATGTTTATTAGCTTTTCTAGTTTGTATTATTATTATGGTAGTTTTTAATTATATACCACATTTGTATTAATTGCATATAAAATGCACGTATCGGCCCCTTAGATTTACTTGAGTCGGAGCACTGTGCACAGTACTTGAAAACGACTGCAGAATAAGCAGTCGAAACGTTGTACAGTATTTATATTTTTAAAAAATAATTAATACAAATTTGGTCTATTGATTATTGAACTTTTAAATTTGCAAGTTAATTAAGTGGTTCGTTTCCCGGATAGTTTTTAAAAATTTCACGATAAATAATTTAAATACTACTGTAATTGGAGCATTTACTTAATCTTCTCGTCGGTTACTACTACTATTACTAAGGTTAAATTAAATTTTTCAAGCTTTTTTTTTTTAATTTCATCAAAAGATTTTAAAATATCGTTTATTTACCATGTGTCGCCGAAGGCTGCCTCTGCCTTGGCACCACCATCAATCTTCTTAATGGGGCATCTCCAGTAATATTAGTTCCGGCAGAGACTTTGCTTATAGCGACACTTCCCTGGGCTGCGGGTGTAGCAGTGACCTTTGTAGAGGCACTTGGTAACAATCTTAATTTTTTATGGCTACCATCTGCTGTTGTAACTTGTACTGTTACAGGTTTTCCAGAGAGTGTGATTGACTGTTAAAAAAAAAAAAACAAAAATACAAAATGAATTAAAAAAATTAAAAATGTGAAATATAAATGATAAGAGAATTTTAGAAAAGTTTAAAATTCAGACAATAACTGACAAGGAGGTTATTTTTGTTGGAAATGGTGACTTTATCTAAATCATAGGTTCCCAACTTAATTTAAACCACGGACCACTTTAAAAATTGGTTCCCAACTTAATTGATAGGTGATTCTACCCTTACTGCATCCCTACAGTCACTAGATCATAGAAGAAGAGTATCTTCACTATCTCTCTTCTACAGGTATTACCATGGTCAATGCTCTGCCGAATTAAAATCAATTATCCCACCCAATGCAACATATTCACGGAACACAAGAGAGGCATCGTCCCAGCATCCCTATGCTGTTCAGATCACGACTAACAGAACAAAACAATTTCATTCTTCCTTTGTCCCCATGACCTCCCGTGATTGGAACAAGCTCCCTGCGTCTATCTTCCCCAAAACCTACAATCTTCAGACTTTCAAGTCTAACCTCAACAGGCATCTTCTCAGTTCCCGCAGTTGAGTTCCCCTTTTATGCTTCTCCTTTTGTTTTTATTTTCTTCCTGGCTGCATGTGACTATTGGTCATTATAGGTCTTCGGACCTTATGCACCCATTCCAAAAAAAAAAAAAAAAATTTAAACTACGGACCACTTTAAAAATTGTTAAAATATTCGGAAAGTATTTAAAAAAAAATGTAATATTACAACCTATCTGTTGGACACGATTACACTATGAAGCAATTAATTTTTTTTTTTTTATAAAATAATATTTAATACAATCATTATTTATTTTTAATAACTGACACCCGACTCGCTAACGACCAGTTGGAAACCACTGCCCTATAATATTTATTTTTAGATAGTGATTAGTACTATTGCTAGGCATAAACAAGATTGAATATATCTATGAGTTGTCAAGTCTGAATCGAAGTATTTATATCTTATTCAAATATAAGGATTTAGTTTTTTTATTTTCAATGCAAGTGGGATTTGAACCCGAGTAACTCTAGATTATCCGATTAGCCATGAGCCTCCTTCTAAGAATGAATTTTCGCCTTCTCTCAGACTAATAACAGCTCCTTTCCAAGCCCAAACCAGAGCACATCCACCTTTTTTTTACCATAGCTGAGTTACAACCCCCTATTGATATAATTCGAAATTATTTTTTTTTTAAATCTGTTTAATCTCCAGATCTCATTATAGCTTTTTAGAAATTGTAGTGACGCTTTATATATATATATAAAATATACATGGGCGCCAACTCCATGGGGAACTATTTTTTGTTGTATTGTATTCAACCGAAATCTCATTTGTGATTATAATTATTTCTATTTGAAATAATAATCTTAACATAATAGCAATACATAGACGGTGAAGCGTCTTCACTATCGTTAAAAGATCAAAATCTTCAAACCCTTAACCCGTACCCCCTACGTTAATCATATTTAGGCCCCCCCAATAATTTTTAAAGTCGGCGTTCATGATTATATATTCAGATATTCATATAAAGATATATTCTCTTATCGAGTTTTGCCTGTTTGAATAAATTTAAGACAATCTTCATTTTCATCTGTATATTTTTTCATTTTTATGCTAAAATATTCTGGTGATGACGCACAACTTTGATTTAATGTTTATTTTGACTATTTTATCCGACCAGCAATCGGTTGCCTTATTTCTTGTCAATAATATTAACAACTATAATTCAAATATGAATTTTTTTAATCTACAAAATATGATTTTTTATATATTAGGTGTGATTTTAATAATTCAACTTATTTTTGTCTAAAAAACTTTAAAAAATATTAAACAAAAGTAAATAAAATTAGAAATTCATCTTTAATATTATTTTGAATAAAAGTTTTTAGAAGACAAATTGTTGAGAAATCTGAGATTTTTTACTTTTCCTAATTTTTTGGAGCTTTTTATGGTGTGATTGTTTTGAAAATTATATATTATATCTGGGGAAATATAATAAATTAGAAAGGGTTGTTTAGAATATAATTTAAAGAAGATTAGACGAATTGTGATCAAGGATGAAGGTAGAGATAACGCAAACCTATAGATCATCGGTCGGGGAACTTTTTTAATCATTACCCCAAAATATTTTTGTGTAAGTTGATATTACCCCATGGCGAAGAGCAAAAAAAAAAAAACGAAATCGCCTCTTTTTAGCATCTTTCATATTAAATACTAACAGGTTTATTAGAGTGAGGTGGATAGCTGAGTAGATCTTGTAGTAAGGAAGAAAGAAAAGAGCGATTGCAGCTAGGTTTATTTCGTTTAATAATCACTTCAAGCCGACGTTTCGGTCAGATATACGACCATCATCAGGGCTACAATCAATAACAGAAAGGGGCGAGTGAGTTTACAGTCAAAAAAAAAAAAGAAATTTTGTTTTCTTACATCACATGCGCACAAAATTGACAATTAATTATAATAAAATCAATGATAAATTTAACAAACATAAGTTACATACAAGGTACACAAATAAAATAAAAGTATATAACAACCTGAAGCGTGTCAACAAAATTCCCCAAAATGTCGAATGGCACAATCGTATAACTTATTTGTTGCCATTTCATAAGGACCAATAGGCTATGCGAGTCAAGTACGGCCAATATAAAATTCTATGTATATAAATATAGTATTTTTAATCATTTAATCAAATGGATTTAGATAATTTTTATTCTAAAAATAATATCTCCTTTTTTAATTTAATATATAAATTTGTTTCATAGAGACCTCGTGTCAATCTAACCTTGACTCGCATAGCCTATTGGTCCTTATGAAATGGCAACAAATAAGTTATACGATTGTGCCATTCGACATTTTGGGAAATTTTGTTGACACGCTTCAGGTTGTTATATACTTTTATTTTATTTGTGTACCTTGTATGTAACTTATGTTTGTTAAATTTATCATTAATTTTATTGTAATTAATTGTCAATTTTGTGCGCATGTGATGTAAGAAAACAAAATTTCTTTTTTTTTTTGACTGTAAACTCACTCGCTCCTTTCTGTTATTGATTGTAGCCCTGATGATGGTCGTATATCTGACCGAAACGTCGGCTTGAAGTGATTATTAAACGAAATAAACCTAGCTGCAATCGCTCTTTTCTTTCTTCCTTACTAACAGGTTTATAAAATAGCAAATTAAAAATATATACTTTTTACTCACAAAAGTTTCATTTTTACTACATATGGGGTAATTTACCCGGTTCCCCGACCGCTGCTATAGATTATACTTATTTATTTGTAACCAACCTGTTGGCCTGAAGAAAGCAAATTCGGCGATGGAACGGTCAATAGTTGTCCCGTATTTGTATTCAATAATTGATTTGGTGGTTTTGCTGATAATGTAACTGTTTTGGGAAGTCCTCCGTGTTGTCCGGGGACAGTTATCGTTATAGGTTTACCAGAACTGCCACCAGAAACCACTGAACTTGATGATACAACTATCATTTTTACACCAGCAGGGTTTGTACCAGTTAATGATACCATATTTACATTTGATGAAGTGGAGGCTAAAAAAAAAAAAAGGGAAAAACATTTTATTATTTCATATATTAAGTGATTTTTAAATTAAAAATAATAATAATAATATAATAAAATAAAACAAAAAAGTATTTATCTACAACTGACCTAATTGATTACACATTTCCAAAATAAAAAAATTCCAAAATAAATTAATATATATACATATATATGATGATATATAAATTTAAGTTAATTTATTAATTTATATATTCATATATATAAATATATCTATATGTACATCAAATCAATAAATATTTAAGAAATGAATTATAAATTATTTTCAAATACCAGTAGACATAATGTTAGCGTGGGTTAGACTATTATGTTATTAATTTATTAAATTTCCTAAAAGGTAAAAAAAAATTATTATCCTAACTTAAAAAAAAAATACTTTTAACTTTTTTTTAACACGATAAAAAATAAAACTTTTAACATTAAATTAACATTGTTTAAAATAAAACTGTTAAAGTATTGAATTCAACGTCACAGATACAAAGCCAAACTAGTTTGTTGGTTGATAGAAGCGAACGTTACCAACCTAAACGCCGCCATTTTATCACTAAAAATAAAAAATCACAAAGTCCCTAAAAAATGGAGCGAAATTCAAATTTATAGATATTTTATAGAGTTGGACTACTGTTTTGGCAACAATATGTGCAACAAACTCGATAAAATTTATTAAATTGACAAATTACATTTTTAAAATTTTTAACAGGCTAATTTTTCTTTTAAATTCAAATGAAGATTTTAGTGTCTATAAAGTGCCGACACCGAGGTCGATATATTTTTTTTGCAGACATTCTAACCCTGGTGAGAAGGGATGTAGAGGGAAATTTTCTGCAACTACCCAGTAACAATAGTGTATTATTAGGAAATAAAGGTCGAAAATTTCAGAGAACACAGGTTCTCAAATTTTATGGCAGCAAAAAAAATCACCTTTCCCCCACCCAACCCACCATGCAAATATTGAAAAATTCTGAAAATATGGTTAAATTAAGTATTTTAAAAAAAATTTTGAAGTAAAATATTTGCTTTATTCTAACTGGTAGTTTCTTTAAAGATCTTTCTAAATTAAAATAACTAAAACAGACAATTCAATGGAGAACTTAGAAAATAAAAGTCTTTGATTGTACAGACGACGCCACAAGTTCCTGATGAGTTTGAGAGTGGAACCTAGAGCTTAGGCAACCAAAATGGCTATCGGACTTAGAAGTAGCATTTACCCTTTAGTTGCATTAAAAAAATATGATTTATTTATTTTTAAAAATATTGATTTGGTTCAATAAGCTCAAGAATCCAGATCAGGCACTTGTGGCGCCCACTGTACAGAACATTAAATTTTTGGTATATGAACTTGTTGACTATTTCTTTTTTTACTCGTTCCTTGACTATGTTAAAAGATAACAAGCACTTGGTATTTGTTGCTTTGATTTTGATTTTATTTTGGAATTTTAATTAATATATATTTAAATTAATTATTAGAAAATTTAATTTAAATAAATTTTTTAGTTTAGAAAAGGGAGGTAAATCACTAATCCTCTAAAGAGGTCGCCTAGTGACATAGGTTAGTAAACTATATGATAATTACTAGATAAAATTATAATTTTAACATGAGAGATTATGATTAATATAGTAAAGAAATTTATTTTCTCGCATATACCTTCCTAGCATTAGAGACAAGTAGAGTAATTGAGAGCATTGTCGATATCGAGATTCAAAAGAATTGAGATCCCTTTAAGTCAAGATAATTGAATTAATGATTGATACTATTAGACCAGCAGTTTCCAAAGTAAGGGTTACGCGAACTAAGTTCCGTTTTTATCAAAAAATAATGATACAAAAAAAATATACAATAATAAATAGTAAAAAAAAATTAAGTTTTATATAAACTATATAGGCTCTTCTTTGCATTTACGCCTACAAACAAAATTAAATTTTATTATTACTTCGTTTCATCTTACCATAAACAAAGATCTAACGCTGGATTTACAAATTTAGCGATCAAAGATAAAAGTATTATTTAAAAAATTAAACAATTTCATTTAATCCAAATAATTCACCGTTGGCACTATGTGAAACATTCTTAAATATAATTAAATTATCATCTAATTATAGATAAATAAATGACACAAGGTTAAGTTTCAAAAAGATTTTATTTTAGCTTATGCGTACGTAATCTTAAGAGGTTGTATCATCGCTCTGAAGATGACGTATTAAGCATAAGCCAAAATAAAATCCTTTTGAGACTTAACCTTGTGTCATTTATTTATCTATAATTAGATGATAATTTAATTAAATTTAAACAATTTCATTCGTCATATTAAGAAGTATGTCTATTTTGATATTTCTAAACAATTGTTTCGTTTCAGCATATTATGGCCGTCAGAAACATTGTTTTGTTTTTTTTATTTGAATTTACATCATCTAACATGATTTAATGATCAATAAAAATGCAAGATGGAGTTGGGGTTCAGCGAATTCTGAAGAGTTACATAGCCAAAAAAGTTTGGGAACCGCCAATGAAAATGAATCAAACGAGTATCACCAACATTATTACAATTATCGTTATAAGTAACTAAAAAAATAAATAAAAACTTATTGACTTTCTTTTGCGAGGCATAGAAAAAATTGGTGTTGATGAAATGAAATCGATAATTCGATATTTTAAAGAATTTGCATTAATGTAATATGAGACTAATCAGTTATTAAAAGATAATAATAATAGAGTATCGAATAAATACGAATGCTTCTTATTCAAAAAACTGATATAAATTAGGACCTCGCTTAGCCAGCACCTCTCATAACGAGTAATTCGCATAACGAGCAAAACAAAATGTAAAAGAATGGTTAGCTTAACGTAGGACGTTTAGCAAAACTAGTACAAAACACGGACTTCGTCAAAATAGTCTGTCTGTCCAATTCCGTCCAAGTCTGTCCAATTTGGCTTTTATATATAATATTTGCTCACTTTTAAATTTAGTGATTATAATTTACAAAAAAAAATTAAATTAAAAATTTAATGCTATTATATAAAGGGTTGTTTATTAAAAACTATCAAATTTTCTATTATTAATAATTAATTACATATTCAAATAGGTAGAAAGAATGAGCAAGCAGCTAGTTATATTTCAAGTTATCAACAAACCAGGGCAGACGTTTCGGTCACATATAGGACCATCTTCAGGGCCAGGTTAATGTCTGAAAAATATATTAATCCTCGCCAAGTTATATTTAAGTTAACCTGGCCCTGAAGATGGTCCCATATGCGACCGAATCGTCGGCCCTGATTTGTTGATAAATTGAAATATAACTTTCCACCTACGTGAATATCAACATCCAGCTACATATCTCTTTCAAATAATTACATATTAGGAGAATGATGATATAAACTCTATCCCACAAATATCGACCTTCTGGTTCCAGTAGCATCGCACATTTTCTCAAACTTGTGTTATATGTACAGTGAGGGTCAATATTAAGTCCCACCCATGCGTTTTCTACTTGTGATTATTTCATTGTTTTTAAAAAAATATTATATATTTTTTAATGGAAACTTTAATGATTCAAATCTAGAAAATTTCCAATAAAGATTTTGATTTTCTTTTATAAAAACAATGAAATAATCACAAGTAGAAAGCGCATGGGTGGGACTTAATATTGTCCCTTACTGTACATGAATAAAAATTAATTGGATTAATTATTAGAAATATAATCAGGAAATAAATGAAGATGATTCACCCTCCTCAACAATATGCAACTAATTTTCTAATGTTATACACAACATTTTGTGAATATTTTTTCGACATGGAACGCATTATCGTATTTTACATTAATTTATATATATATATATATATAGAGAAAAATTGTTTGTGTTTCGCTTTCCGAGTTTGATTCTGGAACGAATTATGCTCGTTAAGCGAGGTTCCACATTTTTTTTATCGAGAAGTCCTATGGGCCTTGTTTCGCAATTACCCACCCTCTTATTTTTATGACAATGATGAAATAAAAAAGTGCGAGGCATATGCGAGAAAGCGTGATTCTTTTTTTTTTTTTTAATAAATACCTGATGAGGTTTGTGTAGTTGCAGATGGATTCGGTGCTGACATCATCAAAATTTGCTGAGATCCAGGTGCTGCAGATGTTTGCTGTTGAGGCTGACCAGAAGTTATTATTTGAGAAGAGGATGATTGTGACGGAGTAGCAGTTGTTGCTTGACCATGTTTCGCGATCATGAAAGTATGCTTCACTGTAGGTGAACCTTTAGCTACCTTGATCATGTTTGTTTGCACATTTTTCATTGTCGTTATTACTTTGGAGCCTTGTGGAGCTACAAAAAAAAAAAAAAAAAGATTTATTTATATGAAATTATTCTCTTTTATATATCTAAATTATTTCCTAACACGAAACAATAAAATAAAAACAATTGAATTGATCATTTTAATTGAAATTCTTATGAAAACAGAACAAAACATTTAGAAATTAGTAAATTTCTGTGAGAAATTAGTCATTGAAATGGCTTTCTCTATTGTAGGGTTGGGAAAAACTGGTTTTTTTTTTAAAAGCCCAACCCGTCGGGTTTTTTCGGGGATTTTCGTTTCTTTTAGTTAGGTGTGATTTATTTTTTCTGCTGATAAATTTCAATATTTTTGCAAGAAAAAAAAAAAAAAAAAATTAACATTTATGAATTTTAATCAAAATCTTTGCAGCGATTTTTGAGAAAATTGAAAAAGTACATCAGCAAAGTACTAGTACTTTTTGGCCGATTATGTTCAAAAGCTTATTTTTACCCCCCCCGGGGGGGGGGGTTGTTATTATAGGTTAGATATTAATAATTTTTACATTTTTAAATTTAAAAAAATGACAATTTTCATAATAGAACGTTTTTTTGTATTTTCTATAAATATAAAAATAGCAATTTTTTTAATTAATGGTAATTAAAAAAAAGCATTCTATTATGTAAAATCCTCATGAATTTAAATCATTTAAAAAAAAGCCGCATAAAAAAATACTTTAAAATGCCTCAGTAATTTCGGACTAAAGATTCAATGTGCTCTCCTGAAGCCCCTTAAAGGATTCACTCATTAGTTCGTTTATTCTACATCAGAAACGCTTTCTTTTTATGACTTTTGAATTTCTTATTTTATAATTAGTGATTGGGATTCTTTTGGATTTATATCTCTAAATTCTATCTTTCCAGAGATATGGATTTAGATTGAAATCCAAATTATCCCGAACCAGTCAAATAAAAAAGTTTTATATTATTGTGTTAAATTGTAGAAAAAAATGAAAAAAGTTTTCTTAGTAAAAAAAAAATAAATACATACTTCCTGCAGGATTGTGAAGTAATTTTACAATTGTCGCTCCAGCTGGAATGGTTTTAGAAGGAGCTTGCAGTGTCTGTAATGCTTGGGTTCCTCCAGGTTTGCTTTGAACAAGGCTTACTTTAGGCATCTAAAAAAAAAAAATTATTATTAATTTGTATATTTTTAATAACTTAAATTAAATAATTAGTTACTTACAGCTACTGTCATTCCTTGACTTGTTTTTACAAGAGTCACATATTGAGGTGTGCCAGTACCAGTGGTATTTGTTGTCTTTTGTAATAAAATTGGTTGTCCTTGTCCAGAAGGATTCTTTTGGATAACAATTTGGCCTTGAGAAGATGTTTGAGCTTTTTGCACAAATATTGGTTGGCCGGTACTACTAGTTTGAGTAGTTGATTTTTGAAGAATGATTTGTTGGTTCGGTCCAATGCCAGGAGAAGCAGATTTTTGAATAAAGATGGGCTGAGATTGAGACGTTGGATTACTAATAGGTTTCTGGACTACTACTGGACTTGTTGAAGATGAAGCTTTTGTAATTTGTCTTTGAGGTTGTCCAGCTTTGTGAATAAGAATTTTTGGTTGAGATTTCTGTAATAATATTTGAGAAACATTTTGATCTTTTTGTATTATTAATTTTTGGCCAGTATTCCCTGGACTTTCCGTTTCTGGTGTGAGAATTTTCGAAGGCATTTCTATTTCAGAATTAATTATTTGATTTGATTTTTGTATAAATACAGGTTGTGCCGGAGTTTGTCCAGCTGGTGTTTTAGCTCGAACAATTCTTGGGATGCCACTTGTGTCTCCAGTAGCAGATTTTTTAATAATTATTTGAGACAGAGTTCTTCCAACATTCGGAGTTGAACTTGAAGCTGATGAGGGCGATGATGATGAAGTTTCTAAATAAATTGATTGATAATTAATTAAATAATTTAATCAAATAGATATGAAATTAAAACAAATCAAAACAATACCTGTAGCCGGTGTAGGTGAATCTTCAGAACCTGCTTGTTGTGGAGTAGTTTTTATTTGATTTTGTGATAAAGGTGAAGGATTTCGAATTTGGGTGCGGTTAAGTGTTGATCCAATACGAAGCAAGTTGGGGTTACCTAAAAAAAAAAAAAATAATCATTTATATATTTATTTAAAAAATATTAACTTCTTTGTTCCGAAAGTAATTTCGTTTTTCCAACAAAGGACTTAATTGTATTTTTTCACAGCTAACTTCACACTTTATATATTTTGAGAGCTGATATAGCAAGGAGTTTTAGTGAAAAAGTTTGATTAATTCTACGCAGTGGTTTTTTTTTGTTGGCGCCCTTTCAAATATGGAAAGTAAAAAGCAGAATTTTCGGCATATTTTACTTTTTTACTATAGAAAAATACTGTTCAAGCAAGAAAAAAATTATGCGATATGTATGGAGGCAGAACGCTAGTGCTAAAACTGGTTCGATCGGGCAATTTTGATGTGGAAGCTGCCCCTCGTTTGGGAAGGCCGGTTAAAGCTGATGAAGACATTATAAAGGCATTAATTGATGCAAAGCGGCGAATAACAGCTCGTGAGATCGCTGGAAGATTAAATTTATTGAATTCGACCGTTCATGCACATTTGAAACGCCTAGGGAGCAAATTACAACAGAAGTCAACGTGACGGCACAAATTTTTTTCCGTAAGAACATCCATATATCAAGCTTTGAAATTAAACTTAGGCGTTTCAAGTGATCATGAACTGCCGAATTCAATAATTTTTTTTCAGTATTTTTACATTTTTTATAGTAAAAAGTAAAATATGCCAAAAATGCTGCTTTTCCATATTTGAAAGGGCGCCAACAAAAAACTATTGTGTAGAATCAATCAAACTTTTTCATAAAAACAGCTTGCTATATCAGCTGTCAAAATATATAAAGGTTATGCGGCTTAAAAAAGTGTGAAGTTAGCTGTGAAAATAAACATTTAAGTTTTTGTTGTGAAAAAACGAAATTACTTTCCGAACAATCAAATAATTTTGATAAATGTTTGAAATCATACTTAATAAGGACTTACTTTTGTTCATAGTTGTTCGAACTTTTCCAGCAGGTGTAGTCGAAGGAGCAGTAGTGGGTGTAATTGTTTTTTCAAAAATGTTGAGAGATCTTACTGGGGAGGTGGTGGATGATGGGGACGGAGTCCCAACAGATAAAGGTACTGGCGTTGTAGCTAATGCTACATTTGAACTTGCTCCTCCAACTCCAGTTCCACTTGATGGACTATTTAATAATAAATCAACGGGAAATTGTGCTCCGACAGTTTGAGGAGGGCTTGCTGATGATAGTGGTGTGGCTGATCGTGTTAAGGAGGAACTTTCAGGTTTTTGATATTCTGATTGAGTGGATTGACTTGATAAATTAGATTCAGGAGTTGGATTTACTGGAATTTCTGAAGATGAAACAAGAGGTGATGATGGTGATGATGATGTTAATGTTAATGCTGGCGGTGTTAATGCTTTAGAAATAGGTAATTCAGCGATGGAAGGTTGTATACCGGTGTTTGTGATATTTGGTGTAGCAGATGTGGGAGTTGGAGGTGACAAGGTGTTTGGTCCGAATTTTACCATTGGTGGAGCGGTTGGTAAAGTGGTTATAGATGCTGAAGGTGGCATTTCATATTTTTGTATTTGTAAAATATAATTTTCAGCTGTAGGTGAAGGTGTCCAACAGACTTCAAGATTATGTGTTGATGCTCGTACTAATTGAACACGACCGGGTGCTGAAGGTTTGTCTACTTCCATATACCATAAATCGTTGCAACAGACCTATTGGTGGAAATTTTTATTATTACTTACTGAAATTATGTGCTAAATAATAGAATTATATACCTGGTTATATGAAATTTTACAATAACCGTCTCTTCCGGACCAAACATAAATACGGGTGTGAATGCCCACTGAACAATGGCCCGCGCGTGCACGAGGTAACAGATCTTTAGAGACACCTCCAAGATTCATATCTTCCCAAGACATGGTTTCTAAATAAAAAAATAAATATTTATTAAAACTTAATTTTTTTAATTTTCTTTAAATAAAGGAAATACGGTCATCGAAAATTTAAAATAAATTAGATTTTGGGTTTTTAGCTTAAAATAGATTTTAAAAATATCGATCAATTAATATAGAAAAAAAAAATTCAATTAGATCACGCGGATTTTTAAAAGTAATAGGTGATGGTTGGAGGATATTTTGTGAAAAGACTCGAATGCCATGAAGAAAATAATCAGAATAATTTCTCTACCAACGATTGGGTCACAAATCCAGTTATTGTTTTGATATAAATCAATTTGGGATCTAATTTTTTTTTCTCTAAATATATAATAATGTTGAAATATTTAGTAATCTTAAATATTTGAATAAGAGCTTTTTAGAAAAAAATCAATATTTTGATTAAGTTTATTTTTGGTCAATGATAAATTTTGAACAGAAGAGGCAAAAAGTAGTATAAATGTATACCTATATTAAGACAAGCTAAGGTATTTGTACATTTCCATTCTCTATCAATAGCATTTTCAACTGGTGGTTCTTGAAGAATAGGGACCCAGCCTCCAAAGATATACATTTTATGGCCGATTAAAGTTGCTGTATGTAAAGATCTAGGGAGTGGTGGAATTCCATTTACTTCAGGCTTTATCCAATTCATCGTATCTAAAAAAAAGAAAGATCTGGTAAGAAATTTAAAAAAAAAAAAAATATATGAACTTATTAAAATATATGATGTATAATAGAAAGTTCCGAGAGAACCGAGCTGGAGCTCGGTGATTTTTTCTTTTGATTAAATTTGGGAAAACTAAAAAAGTACTAGTACTCGAGGCCTTTCAAAGACACAAGACCTTGCTTAATTTCATATTGGCACAGGAAATAGTATATATTTAAAATTTGAAAGAAATCGTCAAGTTGGAAAAAACTAAAAAAGTACATCAGTAAAGTACTAGTACTCAAAGTTTCCCAAAAACGAGACCTAGCATAATTTGTTTTGTATACCTCATATAGTAAATATTTAAAATTTAAAAGAAATAATTACGCTAAAAGGTATTTCGAGAAAAATGGAAAAAAAGTACTAGTATCCGAAATTTCCCAAAGATACAACAATTCTGACCAAGATATTGAATAAATCTTGGACGATCATTGGATTTAATTCCTCCCAACCAGAGATCTTAATTAAAACTATTTTAATTATTTTCACATTTTTTTAAATATATTTATTTGCATTAATAAAAAAAATTCAACATTTTAGTTACTATTGCTATTCAAATAAAATTAATTAATACAGATAACTGATAATAATAATAATACAAACCACAATCAAGAATCCAGAGATCTCCAAGACGACAACCACTCATGCCACCATAGATAACAAGCAAATTTTTATTTGTTTGCTTATTTACATAACCAACAGCTGTATGCGATTCTCTTGGAGTAGGAGGTGTACAGAAGGTTTGTGGAATCTCCCAAGCTGTAGAATTATTGCCTTTCAACTCCAATGTGTAGAGATCGTTTAAATATCTAGAAGAAAAATTAATAATTTAGATTAATAAAAGGCGAGAATGTCAGTCACCAACAGGATAGCTTCTGTCGAATGAAAATCCCAATACAAGAAAACGTTTCGGCTTTAATTAGATAATGCCATCTTCAGATCTTATGAGTTGAAACGAGCTTTAATAAAATTATAATACAAGATATAAATTAATAATTATTATATATATTTATTATTATAGGAGTTTTTAATTATATACCACACTTGTTATTAATTATATAAAATGCACGTAATGGTCCCTTAGAGGTTAGTTCACTTGAGTCGGAGCAAGTGCACAGTGCTTGAAAAGGTTTGAAGAATAATCAGTCGAAGCGTTGAACAGTATTGAATTTTGGAGTTTAGGCTTTCACAGATGTTATCATTAATAAAAGAATCTGATTTTCTGTTTAAGTGTAGTTTATTTGTAAATATTACAACGTTTCGGCCACTCATTCTGTGGTCTTCTTCAGGAAAATTCAACAACAACGTAACAAAGGTTGTTACATCTGTCGTCCAGATGTAACAACCTTTGTAATCTTAACTGAATTTACAACAGAATGAGTGGCTGTAATATTTACAAATAAATCACTGTTAAACCGAAAATCAGATTTTTTTATTGTAGCACAGTATTTATATTTTTAATAAATAATTAACAAATGTGGTCTACAATCAAAAACTCCCATGATAATATATTTATTGTATTTATATACAATGTTAGGAATATATTCAAAAATTATTTCTAGATATTTTAGCAGATCAGCAATTTACTAAAATCTTTTCTTGTATTGTTACTTTTGTATTTTTATGTCAAGAATCTTTTTAAGGAACGAAAGATACAAACATTCTTTTAAAAAAAAAAATTATATAAATTTATTCCACTATTTCGGTACGTTTTAATGAGTTACAGAAAGACCAAAACAGATTATCCTGACTAAACCAATTCCAAGGATAATTTTAAGCCCTTTCATACATTAATTTGTGTTGAAGATATTTTAAACAAGCCTTTCCATTATAATCTGTTTTCCATGGGAAGAACTCACAAAGCAGTCTCTTTCGTGTGATAGAGGACATTTTTGTACTATAGATAATTGAGAATTTTTATGCTAAAAGAAAATATATTACCTCGGTACATTTATTTTTGGATCTTCACTATCATTTGCCAATCCTCCAAAAAGATATATTTTACTACCAATTAAAGTAAAACTGTGTCCAAGTCGGGGACATGGAGGTAATCCATTTTTTGGTGGTCGTGGTTTCAATTTTTTCCACTCCCATCTACTTGCCTAAAAAACGATTTAATGAAAAATTAGAATTTTTTTTTTTTTTAAAGAAAAAAAGAACTAACGTATATATATATTTTTAATTTAATTTATGTTTACCTGAAGTTCGTATAGTTCATTAGAATATTTGCCATATTCTACCATGCCACCAAAAACGAGAATTCGAGTTCCATCCACAACAAATCCATAAGCAGCACATCCTGGAGGAATCTCACCTTTGATTACGGGTACAAACCATTGATTGGTGGCTGAAAAAAAAAAAGAAAAAAATTTTATAAAACTAGCAGACAATTGGAGCCGTATCACAAAAAAACGCTTGACTATCAGTGATTGAATATATGAATGAGGTCGATAATCATATTTTTATTGTATACTGAATATTTTGTGTTAAATTAACAAATAAATAAAGGCTACTAGCATTAGGGTGGACCTTACATGTTTATTATATGAACTACCTACATAAAAACAAAATTAAACAAATTTAATTAAATTATAAAGACCTTATACTGTTATTGTGTAGGTGATATATTATATATTATTAATATATATATAAATAGAAGGAGCAGGTGCAGCCAAAAATAAAAACCTTTTTCACAATTTAATGAGACGTTTCGGGTTAATTTGAATAATCTTGTTAATGTTTCGGAGTTCGTCGTATGGAAAATACATGCAAATTTATGTACCCATTGGCCCATCTAACTTATTAAGTGAGAATGATGATTTTATTTTTGGCTGCACTTGTTCCTTCTCTTGTTTATAGAAAAAGAGCCGCCGACTTCATTGATTTATATATATATATATATATATATATATAGGAAATAAGACAGTCAAAAAAATTGCTTTATTAAGAAATTCTGTTGACGTTTCAGTCGATTACTCAAGACAAATGATGTGGTGGTGAAGACGTCATAAGGAATTTTAAAAAGTAGGAATAAATTCGTATTAATTTATTAGAAAATACTTTTGTAATAATAATTAAAACATTAGCCTGGATAACTCTTGGTCGCTATTCAAGAAATCAAAAAATATAACTCTGGTTCAAGAGTTCTGTCTAAACTCGCACATACAATATCTAGTTTGAAGAATCACCCAGAGTTTCTAAATAAATAAAGAAATTGTCTATTAAAGCTTTTGTGATTTGTATTATTATTATGGGGATTTTTAATTATGGACCACATTTTCTATTAATTATTTATTATACGTACAACGTTTCGAATGCTTATTCTGAAGCACTGTGCACTTACTCCGACTCAAGTGAGTCGAAAAGTTGTACGTATTTATATTTTTAATAAATTAATACAAAATTTAGTCTATAATTAAAAATTCCCATAATAAAAATAAAGAAATTTGTCATTAATTTGCTTTTATCTACTTTATTTTCTCTGTTATTGATTATACGTTCAATCTTCTGCATAATAATTATATATAATTATTTTTATTTGGTAGAAATATGTAAAGGATGCTTTTGTTATTGAGCCGAACGATGATCAGTTATCACATTTTTCTCTTAAATACTCAGACAATTCACGATTTTACTTTGGCTTCTTTATGTGAATCTTCTCTAATCCATTAGAATTATTTTTTTTCTTTTGCTTTTTTTAATATTCACATTTGAAATTTTAAGTCATATTTAGATCTATAACCTTTTTTTTTTACTTGTCTATAATTTCATTTTGTTGTTATTAATTGTAATAAAGAAAAAAAATCGTTTCACATGATATTTTTTACTTTAGTCCTCAAAAAATTTTACTTTTCATGTTTATATAATATCTTCCAGTGGAAGGTTGTTTTTAAATATCGACATTGAAAAAAATCAATATTTTTTTTTCTTTTGTTTTCGTTATTGAGAAATTGTTTCTTCTTTGGATTGATGACGAGAATTAGATGTGGCCTGAATAAAATCGTTCAAGGAAGATGACAAGTCTCACATTGCGTATTCGTTTTGTTGATTACTTTTATATCCTCTTTAATATTATATCATCTTTTTGTTTTTCTGGAAATTAAATCAATATATAATCAAGACACGGATGAGCAAAATCCTCTATAAGACTCGAAGTACTTTTTGTTTTCAAAAATAGAAAATAAAATCTTCAGATCTATTTGATCCTTTTGGCCATCCTTGGAAAGAAATGATAAAATTTCTTTTTAAAGTGGGAAAATCATTCTGGCTGAAACTTAATTAATCAAAATTTATGGAATATTTAAATATAATGATTCAAGTCAGGTATTAAGGTCTAATTGCTATTTTTTTAATTCAAATCACTGAGATGAGTTAATTTTAATTATTTCTTTATTATAATTATTTTTCGAAAAAATAAATAAATAAATAAAATAATTATTATAATAGCATTTTTTTCATGTGCAAGCCACTGAGGGAAAAATATATAATATAATATATGGACCCTGTTATGCAATGGTGTGTCAAAGACCAAAATATTCCGTGCTTAATTATTTTTGAATTTTTGGTCATTGACACACCATTGCATAACAGGGTCCATATATATGTAAGAAAGTGATTTAGTTGGTTAAAATTCCTTTTTACAAAAAAACAGGAAAGCGACCGTTGGTGTATTTTCTCCATAACCTTAACGATTTATCCCAGCATAATTAACTTCTAATTATTATAATAATTCAAATGATATATTTAATTTATTTATTGTATGTAATTTGATGTGCCAATTGAAATGGGTAAGTTTCATTAAGGTTTCTCTCAACATTTATGAGTTGGCATAAAATTTCTGAATCTATAATTTCAAAATAGTATTGATTATTCTTATTTTGGTCTTTTAAAAAGAAAAAATAAATATATATTCTTTGGCTGGAAATTGTCTATATTATTGATACTATGTAGGCAGTCAGGATGAGAAATAAAACGCCATTTTATTTCAATGTGCTCGTCTACGTTTCGGGTTCTAATCGCCCCCTTCTTCAGGACTGAGCAAGTGTCAATTATAGCAATTAAGTGTCATTTGTTTAGCTGTTTTTACCATTTATATTACAAAGTATATAAGATTTAAACTTTCGACTGTTGGATCTCGTTGAAACATTTTGTAAATTAAAATTAAATATACAAATTAAACACTAGGTTATTTGTTTCAAAGATTTTATTAATTAAAAAATTAACACATGATACGTATTTCGACAATTCCTTGTCATCATCTCACTTCTGATGATGACAAGGAATTGTCGAAATACGTATCAAGTGTTAATTTTTTAATTAATAAAACCTTTGAAACAAATAACCTAGTGTTTAATTTGTATATTTAATTTTAATTTACAAAGTATAATTCTAGATAATAGGTATGATTTGATTCAATACAAGATGTTGTTAAAGCAATTCTCTCGATTAGCACCCGAAACGTAGACGAGCACATTGAAATAAAATAGCGTTTTATTTCTGGTCCAGGCTGCCTACATAGTATCAATAATATAAAAAAAAATTATTTTTTATTTTTATTTTTGATTAAAGAAAAATTTTAAAAAGTAGGAAGAAATTCATATAATTTAGAAATGACTTTCGTAATAATAATTAAAACATTATGCCAGCCTTAGCCTGGGTAACTCGTGGTCGTCATTCAAGTAAACACTTGAAGATAAAAAAATCATATATATATATATATATATATATAATAATAGATGAAAGAGGCTCTAAAAGAAGAGAAAAGGCAGAAACAGCCAAAAATAATGCATCTAGTTGATTTGTGAATATTAAGACGTTTCGTGTCAAATTAATAGTCCCATTTAAAGTGTCCAGATTTGGAGATACAGTGAGGGGCAATATCAAATCATACCCCTTGCGTTTTCTCATATTATTGCATTTTTTTTATAAAAGGTCGAAATCTTTATTTGAATTATAATATATGTTTAAATCACCAAAGTATCTTTTCTTTAGTAAAAGAATTAGATTTTCGGTTTAACTGTGGTTTATTTGTAAAAATTACAACGTTTCGGCCACTCATTCTGTGGCCTTCTTCAGGTACAATTCAACTAAGATTACAAAGGTTGTTACATCAGTTCAATTGTGATTGTCACAGATGTAACAACCTTTGTAATCTTAGCTGAATTGTACCTGAAGAAGGCCACAGAATGAGTGGCCAAAACGTTGTAATTTTTACAAATAAACCACAGTTAAACCGAAAATCTAATTCTTTTACTAATGATAACAACTGTGAAAGCCTAAACTCCAAAGTTTCTTTTCATATTTTTTTTTTTTTAAACAATGAAATAATCAGATGAGCGTACTTTAATATTGCCTCCCCCCCTGCCATATGATGTACTTCCCTTATATAATATAAACAATGGAGATTATTTCCCATAATGTTATTTTTTATTTATTTTATTTAGTAATAAATATAACTCTGAATACTTTATAATGAATCAAAGAAATAAAGCTTCATTTTTTCCTGTTTCTGCCCTTCTTCTTTCTCTATAATAATAATAATAAAACAATGAAATTCACTTTTTTTATAGAAAAAATAAAACAAGTTTTATTATAGTTAAGTGGAATAGCTATTCCGATTTTATTTTTAAGTAAAAAAAATAGTTCGTAAATAATTGCCTATCTTAAAAATAAAGATAAGGAAATTTAAAAATTGGAATTAATAATTCTAACGTAATTATAAAGATAGGGTAAAAATTTATTTTTCATATTTAATTCTAACTTTAGAAAAATTATAAATTTCAAATTATATGAGAAAAATAAGAAAAGAAAAACTCGTCTAGTTAATAATTTATTTTTATTAGACAAGAAAAGGATAAAATAATCATTGAGAAATAACTCAAGATTTGATTTTATTTGTGAGCAAAGATTGAAGAAAAGTTGCGACATTTGAATTCTAATATTTAAAAAATCCTTTTTAAATATATATATATATATATATATATATATATATATTAGGTTGAGGAAAAAGAAATCTATTTTTTTACATGAACTTCAAGACCTATAATTTGTTGCCATTTTATAGGTAGCTTCATAATGACTCTCTCATAGAAGTCTTGGTCCTTGTTGGCGAAAAACAGCAGAAACTTCCTAGCAGTTAGTCCTGGCTTGGCCACAGTTTAAGCTGCTTCACCGCGCTTTGATCACGATCGTTTTCGCAAAATGTTGTCGTTTGTGACCCATTTCTCATCCCCAGTCACCATCCGTTTAAGAAATGGGTCGATTTCATTCCGTTTGGCTCAAGATGTAAATTCGATCCAATATGTTTTTTGGTGTTAATTGGCGTGGCACCCAAACATCTTTTTCAATCCAGCTTTGTGTAAATGGTTTAAAACTGTTTTATGGTCTATGATTTATGATCTCTAGCTCCTGGTGGATGCTACTAACATGCAAGTCAACTTAGATCATTTCTGTGATTTTATCGACATTTGCGAAGTGCATCTTTAACAACGAAAATACCGGAACGGAATCAAAGAAACCAAAATTGCACGTAAATAGCTGTTACAGAATCGGGACCATAAACACCATTCACAATTCAATGCCTGGCAAGTTTTATCAAAGAAAAACTGTAAAATGTACCGAATTTTTTTTTTATTTGACTTCCATTTTTAACAGCCTGTAACTCACAACTGAATGGACCAAACAAAAAACAGCAAAATAATTTTTTTAGTTGTTACGAAACTAGACAAGAATATTACATAAAATCTTCAACTGTTGAGATTACTTGTCTGTATTTTTAAAGCAGATGATGGGCTGGTTTTAGAAAGAAAAAAGCTTGGTATGTTTTTTTCTTTTTTATTGGAAAACTTAAGTATGGCCGACCAATAGAGCATGTATTTGGTTTCGGTTTTTAGAAAACCATCTTCAAGGCCTAGAAAGAATTTCGAAAAATACATCAATTATTATATATTGTCCCTACATGAGGTGAGTTTTGCTACAAGATTTAGTTTACACATATTTTTCATAAAATTTTTTAACATATATACATGTTGAAATTGAAATAGCATAACAATTTTTATATATGATGATCTAAGCATATTTTGTGGCTTTTCGGTACAAAGAGATCTATTTTTGTATTTTTAATTTTCTTCTTTTTTATTTCTTCTTTTTTTTCTTCTTATTTTTTTTATTTTTATTTATTTTTTATTTTTTTAGTGCGGAATATCACACGAGCATAAATCTGAAATTGTCTGTTCGATACTTTATGAGATCGATCACTACATTCATCTACCGAAAAAATAATGGATTACTCTTTCCCCAACCTATTATATACATTCATTTCCATTATTAAATAATTATTTGGTTTCAAAAAGTGTAAAAAAAACTATATTTTTCTATAAAAAAAAATATTAGTTTGATAACTCATTGAAAATAATAGAAAATTATGGGGTAAGAGATAGTAAAAATAAACTCAGAATATTTCTGTGCTTATTTTATTTGAAAATTAATAAAATAAATAATTTATATTCAAGAAGAAAAAGATATAAAAATGTGAAAATTATAAATTTAAAAAAATTATTAAAAGATTAGTAACATGAGTTATTTCAAATTAATGTAATATGAGAACTGAGTGTATATATAAATTGAGAACATAAAAAAACAATACTTTCTCTATACCTTATTTCATATATAGGGAAAGAGAAAGTAATAAGAGCAAAATTGAATGAGCCTATGGAATTAACAAAACTAAAAATAGTTGAGTATTTAATAATAAAATGAGTTTAAAAAGTAATTTTTATTGTTTTAAAATGTTGAGTCAAATGGAGCAGTGATTAAATTCAAAAAAACAAATATAATAAAACTTTTATTATAAAGGATATAAAAAAGAAAATTTAATAACTAAACATTCTTTTTTAAAATAACCCAATTAATAAAATGTTTTTCTAAATTTTAAATTTGCAAAGTTCTGAACAAAAAACAAAGGTAAAATGAATTTATTTTAAATATTAAACAATTAATAACATTGAATTTTAAACGACTTAAATAATGAATATGATCAATTTTAAATGAAATAGATGCACTTTTTGAAAGGTATAAAATTTAATTCATTTATAAAAATATAAATGAATTTTGAAAATAGTCTTAAGTTTAGGGTTTAAAAAAGCTCAGGTGGATAGGGATAAAGCTGTAAACTTTTTTTAATATATCAAAAATTCTGGACAATTATTGTATTTCCAGAATTATGGATAAAAAATTTCAAATAAATGAAGGAAGGATATTTTATTGAAGGAATAACGAAAATAATGGAGTATTATTAGTAAACAAAAATAGTTTGTTCTGTCAAAAATAAAGAGTACAAGTGAGTTATATTCAATTTTAATGAAAATAAATTTTTAAATTTATTGTTACTATAGAAATTTTATTAGTCAAATTAGAAAAAATAAAATAAAAAATATATTTGTCCTTTTGGAAATTTTATAAATGCCTCTTAATAAAAAAGTGCATATCTATTAAATTTGTTATAGTAGCCATATTGAATAATCCCAATATACCGCCAAATCAAAAATTTGCAAGTTTGTAAATAAAATGGAATTTCTAAGTGATTTAGTTATTGAAAAAGCAAAGGAAGAAATTTATATTTAAAATTAGAGGTGATTTACGACGTAATATAAGTGTTTTAACAAAGAATTTGAAAGTTATGACAACAGCTTCCATCTTAGATCCAAGCATGGTTTGCTGTCTTTCAAAATTGTATACCTGAGTTGTAGACATGAAGTTCATCAACGATGCCTTCATTACCGCCTCCAAAAACCACCATAAGATCTTTAATGGCTACGGCTCGATGTCCATGTCGAGGCCTGGGTTGTGGTCCAGTAGTATTTGTCACTTGCTTCCACTTAAACATTTGTGTAGCCATCATAAAAACATTATTTTAATAAATTAGAGAACACAATTGCATCAATTCTAAGATTGCGAACTTCTATTCACGATTTATCCCACCCAGCCCAGAAGTGGCGTTCGTGTCGTTTATAGAGAAGCCGATCTAACCATAATGGCCGACGCCATCCAAACTACTCTTGTCAAAACAAATACTTAACGACTTTTCTATTTTAAATTTATTTTTTATTTTTTTTCAATTTTATAGATAAAATAAATCTTTTAATAAATTATTTTTAAATTAATACCAAATATTAAATAAATATCTATCAAATTGATATTTTAGATTTAAAATATTTAAATAAAAATTTAAAAATTTAATGTAAATTATTAAATTTTATATTTAGAATTCATTCTAAAAATTTATTTATTCTAATATGACTTAAATATATAGAATATATATTTGAAATAAAACGTATTTTTAATTAACAAAGAAGAGGGAAATTTAAAAATAATAAAAAATGATATATTTTAATTTACAAATGATATAGATTATAAATTCGAAGATCATAGGTAATCATTGTGTTAAAGAATAATTATTTTTTGCCTTTAATTAATTTGCTGGAACCTTTCAAATGAAATGGGCTAAAATGCTAGTTTTCCTCTGGGTAGAATTAACGCCATCTCTTGCCGCCTAGAGTAACCAGCTTCTGAATCGGGTTTTTCGAGACTCGCCCCTTAAATATAAAATGATTCCTCATAATTCGTCGCTGAAATGTCAAATTAAAAACAATAAAGGGCAAATATCAAGTAACATCCCATTATGTAGCCATTTCCTGCGCATGAACATGCCCGCCAACAGCGACGGCGCCAGTTTATTCTCAGTGGGGGGACAGGAGTGGGGCAAACTTACCAACTGGGGGGGGGGCAATAAAATACATATAGAGTATATCAACAGAGAAGCAAAAAAAAATGGGGGGCATCCAGAGGAACAAATTCCATTGTCGGAGGGAACTTGCCCCATCAAAAGCCACCAAGAATTCCGGAAGGTGGCCTTGAAAAACCAGCGTGTGGAACGTCGATAGATAAACAAAAGAAAGACGGAAATCAGCGAATTAGTAGATAACAATTATAAAAAAAAAGTTATTTTTTAAGAGACAAATGGTTATTGTATTTATATTTGATTTTTTTATTTATTTAATTTCTTAGGTCCCATAATAGAAGCTGGCCAAATGGTGTTCTAACGGGGCCATTCTTGTACGGTAATAATTAAAAAAAAAAAATTCTTAGGAACAGTGGCGTAGCGAGGAAGGGGCAAGGGGGCAAGGGCGGATCCAGAGGTGAGAGGGGTTTCTCGGGGGGGGGGGGGGTAATCTGGTGTGACTCGTCGCACAGCACACTAATTTTTTTTTAAATTTCGGTAATTAAAAAGCGCATTCTGTATTTGTTTGCCAGAATATAAATACACATCAAATTTTTAAGTATTAATTTTAAAAATTTTACATTAAAAATAAATTTTTTTGCGAAAAAAAGGTATTTTTCGAATCTCGGGGGGGAGTAATTACCCCCTTTACCCCCCCCTGTATCCGCCCTTGAAGGGGGGTCATCATGCCCCGGACGCTACTCACAAAGGGGTGCCAAATGGTACGCAAAACAACAAATAATTTTAATGTCCGAGAAAAAAATTTTCCGCATGACGAGAAAATTTGATTCCGCAAAAAAATAAAATTTTTTTGCAGGGAGGGGGAAAAATTCCGCAAAATTTAGCCTCCATAAAAAAAAAAAAAGGTAAAATGATTTTAACGCCAGGGCAAAAAATTTACCGCAGGGCCCCCCCCCCCCGAAAAAATTTATATATACGCCCCTGTATAATTTTATAAGGTTTCCGAATGGGGGGGGGGGCTAAAAAGGTATTGTGTCCCTGGCGCGAGTTAAGCTCGCTACGCCACTGCTTAGGAAATTATGTTATCTGTTCGATATATAAATTCATAATTGAGGTATTCCCCGACTCTCCTTTCCCTCTTTCCTGAGTCTTGGAGAGGGGACTCAGTGCGCGCTCAATTTTTTTAAACGTGTGTCCAGAGAGACAAATTTATTATATATCAAAATCAACTCCTACTTACAACGTCAAGTAAGATATCGCCTACCAGCGCGATTCGTCGAGACTCACCAGCTTTTGACCGACCTCGGTGAGTCCTCTCTCAAACATCCTGGTCCTTCGGCATTCCAGCTTCTATCAAATCTAAATATCTCAATTATTTAATATCGAATTTTCAAATTTTTAAATCTCAATATATCAATATAATTAAGTAAGTAGGCCTATACCAATATCAATTAACTCAAATAATTATCAATACCTAAAGACTATTTCTCAATTAATTATATATTAATTAATTATAAATTAGTTAACTCAATTACATATCAAATATATTCTTTAATAATTTTTTATGAAAATATAATTTATTCACCGATCAAATTAATTAAAATTTGTATAAAATTTTTTTAAAAATATCTAAAATAGATTTAAATAATTTAATTAAAATATATTTATAAATTTCAATATTTCATTTGTCTGATTTAAATATAAAATTCTAGGGAAAAAGGATTTAGAAATTTATATTTAAACCAAAATGGCTCTCAAAAGCTCTACTCTTAAAAATATTACTCTACTATATCTCAACCCCCCTCTACTATACTCCCCCCAAGGGCGGTCCCAGAGGGGGGTCAAGGGGGTCGTGACCCCCCAAAATCTCTTTTTTTTTAACATACACTTTTTTCCCACTCACTCTCCCATTGACACAATCTTTTCGGCAACTTAGGCCATTTAAGACTTAAACGATACTCATATTTGATTAATATATATTTATTGCTATAATTTTTGCTTCCAAACTGAGATATTTTTTAAACTCTAATCTCTATTATTATTTTTTTTTTAATATATAATAGCTAGGGCCGTAGACAGGGGGGCAGGGGGCAGTGGCGTAACCGGGGGGGGGCGAGGGGGGCGCGAGCCCCCCGCCCCAGGCGCATCGAGTCCTTGGCGCCCCCCGAAACCGGCATAGGCGCCCTACGGCCTCTAAAATATAGCCCAGCGTATGTGATTTTATCATATTCTTTTCTACGATTGTCTTAAAAAATTGATTGTTTTCTTTTAAAATTATATTACAACTTGAATTCTACTATTTTAAATGAATTTAATTCCAAAAATAATAAATAATGTATATAGAGGCTTTATAATTACAATTTTTTACTTTCTCTTACCTTTATATATATGTTAATGTTAATATCAGTAGCGTGTCTAGGTGGGGGCGAAGGGGGTGGCCCCCGCCCCAGGAGCATCAAGCTTTTGGCGCCCCTTGCGCATCTGCTTTTTCCAAAAATTTACGAATTTTTTTTGAAATTTCATAATAAATTCGTTTTATTTCACAAATCCTGAGAAAAATGACAAAAAAAAGGCGGAACGAGATTCGAATACTAAAAAAAAAAAAAAAAAAAAGGTCGAACGAAAAACGGCGCCCCTGTTGAGCTTCGCCCCCTCCGCCCTCAAAGGCTGGTTACGCCGCTGGCAGGGGGGTTATCTCGAGTAAAAGTATCGATTTTTCAGTGTTATCGTTTCATCCCTATTCGAGTAAATATTATTCAATTTAGCTAAAAACTTTGGCATTTTCATTTTCTAGACAATTGGCAAATTTTTTTGCTATTTATCGATTTTTTCTATAGTAAAATTATTAATGTTTCAATGATAAATTAACGAGTCCTTCACTACTCGAATGGGCATAGGATATGCGCCAGTGTCGCTGTGTGAGTATTAAAACAGGCTTGAGGCCCGTGGGTGGAGACCGCGGTCCCCTCCTCACAGTCTTGGGTCCAGGGACTCGAGTCCCGTCACTCCAAGGCTGTGGGGCATCGGATCAAAATCAAGCCCCGGGAATGTGAGTCCGAGTAGGATAAACGCGTACTCGCCCACACCCCTCATAATTTACCAAGGGGCTAGCCTGCGTTTTCAGACTGTGACGGCATATGCACGGGGACATAGCTATCCAGTGATACTTGCGAGCTAGCCATTAGGTGTGAGCAGAGGGGATCCTGTGGCCAGGGGAATTACTCTGCTCACCCTTGGCTTGGGTATGGGGACAGAGTCGCCATCGTCAATTGACGCAAAAATCTCCCTACCACAACGGGTAGAGCGATGGAGAGGGTAGTGCGTGAATAAGGGAATTTGCTAAACTCGAGTCAAGCAAATCATCGTACTCAAGAAGCACAGTCTCCTCCCTTGAATTGAAAAAATTCAATCAGAGCTATATATATTGACCTTCGGAAAATTTCACTTCCTCATGTTTATATTGTAAATAAATGAAAGTAAAAATTTATTATTGAATATTGTTAAAAAATAAAATTCTTATTTTGAAACGCCATATATTCTCTACAAAGTTAGTTTTGTAAAAAATTGATAAATGCTTTCAATTTTTTGTTTGAAATTTTTTTAATATAATTTAAAAGGTTATTTTACTATTGGAGCCATCTTTTGACGATGACGTCACAATGCTTGCATTTATTTGTGTAGTATTTAATGTTCTGTCTTTTCCCATTCGCCAACCAGTTTGATATTATATTGAGTTTGTATTTATAAATTATTTTACTATATCTAGCCATTTATTTTTCTTAATTTCAAGTCTATTATGATTATGCTAATCCCTTTCATAATATTTTCAATAAGTTAGTTTTTCTTTTTTTATATATCTTTCTCTTACCAAGGGCGGTCCCAGAGGGGGGGGGGGTCAAGGGGGTCGTGACCCCCCCCAAAATCTTTTTTTTTTAACATACACTTTTTTCCCACTCACTCTCCCATTCACACAATCTTTTCGGCAACTTAGGCCATTTAAGACTTAAACGATACTCATATTTGATTAATATATATTTATTGGGGTCCAGACCCATTTATTTCTACTATAAAAAAAAAAAAAAAAAAAACAGTGACCCCCCCCCCCCAAAATGTAAGGCTAGGACCGCCCTTGTCCCCCCCCCCCTTGTATCTTCCCTTGATTTAGTTTCAGATTTTCAATTCCTTGAAACTTAATTTTACTTTAGAAAATATAAAATTTTTGAGATGATTACGGCGCTACGAATTTCGTGTTTCAATATTATAATCGTATTAATCTATGGAGTTTAATTGAACTTGAAATTTGTACTTAATTTAGAAAATTTAATATTTTTTAATGTATTTTGACTATAAGACTATATATAACAAATTTAATTAATTGTTAATATTTATATAGTGATTTTGATTATTAATTAAAATATTCTTCATATTTTTAATTTTGTTTTTTAATAAATGGGAAATGTGTATTAAAAATGATGGTCTTTGTAACAGGAGTGAACAGGAGAATAGAATAGTAAAGGAGTGTGTTGGCGCCAAGAAAAAAAATAACCTCCTCTCTGTTTCTGATCTACGGGTATTTTTTTTTGTAATTTATCATAAAAATCTTTTTAATTCAATAAAATATCTGATTTGTGCTGCACTCTTGTGGAAACTTGAAAAATTATTCTTATAATTCTAAAAGTCTCCACAGGATCGCAGCACTAATCAGCCTGAGATAGATTAGATATCCTCTTATTAATTTATATGATAAGTTTCCAATGATCCGGAGATCAGAAACAGAAAGGAGGTTATTTTTTTTATTGGCGCCAACACACTCCTCTACTATTCTATTCTCCTGGTCACTCTTGTCACAAAAACATATTTTTTCTACAAATAAATTTATTAAAAAATAAAATTAAAACAAACGTATGAAGAATAAAAAATATATTAATAATTACATTCCATTGATTGATTATATTAATAAATACATTTGTTATCGTCAAAAACAGTTTTTTTTTTCTAAATTAAATACAAGATTTCAAAGTTATTAATTATTCCACATATTTTTTCTATTATAATACTGAAAAACGAAATTAGTAGCGCTATATAATTTCTAAAATAAAGCTAAGTTTTAATGTAATTTGGCCCAGAATATTTAAATAGGAAATATTGGCTTTAACATTTGAGAAAGAAAAACGGAACCTCTCAAAATCAGCACCTCGAATGGCTTTGCTGAAGTTGGTTTATTTAAGATAGAAAAACGGTAAATTTTCAGCAATTTTTTAATAGTTTACAAGGCATTATTTCCAAATATTTCGAAATTCACTGAAGAAGGAGTGCCGAAACGTCTCTGAAATATTATATTGATTTGTAAACTAATAAAAAATTGCTGAAAATTTACCGTTTTTCTTTCTTAAATAAACCAACTTCAGCGAGTGGCGTAGCGAGGGCATCATGCCCCGGGCGGTATGGTCCGCAAAACAACAAATTGCTGGATAATTTTTATTATAATTGATCTTTTGCATAAAATTTGAGTACCTATTTGTAAGTAAATTTTAAGAAAAAAATGTTTGCCCTCCCCCCCCCAAGAAAAAGTTGAAATGACGCCACTGCTTGGCACGCCACATTTTTACGTAAATAAAAGAAAAATCTTACCTGATGAACAACTCCACCCCCAGAAGGCGCAAGCGAGTCATTTAAATTTCGAAAAACAATCTGATTGAAATTTTCTATTATGGTTTTCATCAATTTTACAGAAAAGAAGCTTTTCCAATGTAATCACTGACAAGAATTCTGTTTTTTTTTCTTCAATTTTGAAATAAATTAATTTTATAGCATTCTGGCAAATTTATAAATTTTTTGTTTTTAGTTTTAAAATATTAAATAAAACTTATTAATTTTTGTTGGTCCAATGGGGAGGGGGGGGGGGGGGCTCCTCCTCTGGGGAGTTTCAAACGAGTGCTAGACAATTCAAATGAAATAAATTTTTCTCGTTTAGGACGGGAAGCGAACCCGGGACCCTAGGCACAAGAAGCTAATGTCTTCCCTCTGAGCCACGGGTCACGGGCAATAATATAAGTTAAAATTGGATCTATTAATGAATTCTCTATCAATATTTGTTCAAAGTCCAGAGGTCCTTGCAGCAAATGACGTATCGCTGAAGGGTCGTCGATTGCAACTGTACCAAATCCGGACTCATTTAACACCTGAGTTAACCATTTGTATTTAATATTGGAAGAGAAAGTAATAATGGGTAAAATCTCATTTCAAAAATATCGAAAATGCAAAAAAATTATATTTTTAAAAATATCTTATAATACTAATACAAAAAATTAACAAAAGGAACTATAAGAAAGTAAAAAATTAAGTTATAATAGTGTAAAAATATAGTTAAATAACATGGTGAAAATAATATATTTATTTGCACCAAGGGTGGATACAGGGGGGGGGGTAAAGGGGGTAATTACCCCCCCGCCCCTCGAGATTTAAAAAAAAAAATACTTTTAAGAAAAAATAGTGTGCTGTGCGACCAGTCACACCAGATTACCCCCGCCGAGAAACACCTCCGGATCCGCCCTTGATTTGCACTAACCCTATTATATACTATATGGATCACATTGAAATATCACTGGCCTATATTAGGCAACCATGGACTATTAAGGCCTTATTTTTTGGTTTGTTATATCAAAATCTTTGTCTTATTTTAGACAAATAATTATAATATTATTTTTTTTTTAATATATTATTAATATCTGAAAATTTAATTTGAGTATTCTGAAAAAGATGAATTTTTTCTTCAATCGTCTCTTCAGTAATAAATGTATAAATGTATGTTTCCCTGAAATAAAAAAATTCAATTTTTAATAAATAAGTATTTTAATTAGGAAATAAAATTAACTAAAGAATAAGATCAGGGTGGCTACAGAGAAATGATTTGAAATTTTTCCAGGTTTTTCAGAGAAATTTTTCTATTTTTCCATGATTTTAAAATTTTTATTCGTGTTATTAAGATGTCTAAAGTTTTGCTTACTTTAAAATAAAAAAATAAATCAAGATAATGGAACTTTTTACGCATTTAAAAATTTTTTTTCCAATTCTTATTCTTGTATTCTTCTTGTATTTATTTACGATTCTATATTGTGTATAAAATGTCCAAATATGAGATTAAAATTTTTAAAAATAACCATAGTTTATTTCAAGCAGTCAACATTTAAAATGCAAGTTTGAAACTAAGGTGCTATGGGAAACTAAATATATCTCGACACAAAAAATCTGGTGTGACCAGCACAGTGCACAACTTTCTCTTACCGAAGGGTAAGAGAAAGTTGTGTGCTGTGCGCCAGTCACACCAGATTTTTTTTTAATGTTTATTCTAGTAAAATTTTACATAATTGTCTTAACTTTGGACAATGTCCCAATTTAGAAACCTATTATTATTATTATTTCATTCAATTTAATTACTAAGCTGCAGGCGTTAATCAGTTACATCAATTTGAAATACAAGATACCAAATACAATATTAATTGGTATCTTGTAACTCGTTACAGCATAGGCAAAGTAATTGCTATCTTGTATTTCGTTACATTTTTTTAGTAATTGATATCTGAAATTCGAGATACCAAATACTTTTTTTTTTTAATTTGCTGCCTTTAACAATTTCTTAATTAGTTTAGCATAAAAATTAATAAATGTTTTAATAAATCTTTTAAAATGAAATATAGAAGGCCATCTTGTAACCAAAATAAAAGAAATTTATTTGAATTTTGGGATAGAATGATTGGAAATAATCTCACTTGCCATATTTATATTCATCGACCTTTGATTTCTTTACCAATCTTTATTCTTGATTTTGATTAAAGTAAAAAATTTATTATTGAATATACTCAAAAAATTTTTTAAACAATTTCTTAATTAGTAAATACTCTACTTAATTAGTTTAGCAAAAAATTGATAAATATTTTAAAAAATATTTTATAATGAAATATAGATTGTTAAAAGCTGCTAAAACTACTGTAGCGCCATCTTATGAGCAAAAAGGGAACTATATCTTCTGAACGTCTCTGATCTTCTGTTAAAAACATTCAGCAGCTGATGATGATGACAATTTTGAACAACACGTGTTTGCATAAGTATGTATATTAGGGTGTCCCTTATTTTTCGATTTTTATTTTTTTTTTAGTTATACCCTCTAATTTTTTTACTTATATTATAAAACACTCATAAATAAAATTTGACTAGGAACCGACCGAATATTCGGTTTCGGTTACGGTTTCGGCCAGTTTCGGCCAAAAATCATGGTTTCGGCCGTAGTTTCGGTTTCGGCCAAAAAGTGGCCGAACCTTTCGGCCGGCCGAAACCAGAGTCTGAAAAAATGGGATGAGACTCGCATCCAAAAAAAAAAAAAAAGGTCAAATAATTTGCACTTGAGGGAGAAAAAAATTTTAGTCTCCCTAAAAAAAAAATTAGGTTAGGTGTTAGCTGTGTCTTCTACACAGCCGGTGGCTTTTTAACGTGACAAAGTCTTTTGCTTGATTTCAAAAAAAAAAAAATTTTTCTCTTACCTATATTGAAATATAAAGAGAGAAAGTATTGTTTTTTTACTTTCTCTTACCTATGTATATATGTAATATATATTAGACATGGGTCATTACTCGATTTTGCTGTACCAGGTACCAGCTGTTACAGGTACTTGTTCTGACCCGATATTTTTACCTGATACTTTTGTACCCGAAACAAATTTCACCCAGCAACGCTAACTTTACATTAATTCAAGTCAATAACAACGTGTCTAACATTTTTTCAAATGTTTTCTACCCTATTTATTCTTGTGTTGAGAACAAACTCATAATTATTCATTACTAAAGAGTTTTCCAAACTGAGTGAACTGACATGTCTCCAAATTTAAAATGTCAATTTATATACTGCATTAGAAAAATAATTAACAAATTTCTGTGCCGGCGAACGAAATTTAATTTAATTCTATTCATTATGTATTTCAATTCACAGTTACATATATTTTTATTTTTTTAATTAATGTTTTTATATAAAAAAAAAAATAGTTTCAAAGTAAAAATCAGATAACTTATTTATTAAAAAAAAATATATTTTTTTCATTTCTGCTCTCTTTCTTAAAGTGAATAAAAGAGAAATAATGTATAAGTAATAATTAGATTTGTATTTAATTATTATAGGGCCTAGTGAGAAAAGTAGAGTAAAAAATGTAAAAATGATTCGGAATGACGTTCGAAAAGCGCGCCAGAGCTAGCGAAATTGCCCTGTCAGGAGAGAAGAGACGGGGCGGGGCGGGGCGTCGCGAGTTGAGGGTTGCAAGAGAGAAGGAATGAGAGAACAGGCAATATGAAAACTGTATCGGGTAAGGAACGAAGCTCTAAAGTGAAAAGCAAGTATTTGATCAATGCGCAAGCGCGAGCGAGATATCAGGTTCGAGTGAGAAACGAATACCGAGCAAATAACATATACTTTTTGTATCTGTTATTTGAGTATCAACAACTCGGGCATACTCGACTGGACCTGAACAGGACGCGTATTCCTTTCTCACTCGTACCTGATATCTCGCGCATGCGCATTGATCAAATACTTGCTTTTCACTTTAGAGCTTCGTTCCTTACCCGATACAGTTTTCGTTGCGCCTGCTCTCTCTTTCCTTCTCTCTTGCAACCCTCAACTCGCGACGCCCCGCCCCGTCTTTCTCTCCTGACAGGGCCATTTCGCTAGCTCTGGCGCGCTTTTCGAACGTCATTCCGAATCAGTTTTACATTTTTTACTCTACTTTTCTCACTAGGCCCTATAATAATTAAATACAAATCTAATTATTACTTATACATTATTTCTCTTTTCTTCACTTTAAGAAAGAGAGCAGAAATGAAAAAAATATATATTTTTTTTTAATAAATAAGTTATCTGATTTTTACTTTGGTATTTAAATACCTGATATTTTTTGCTCGTACCCATTATGTGTACCTGTTACTTTTTCCTACCTGATACAAAATATCAGATTGATACAGTATCACCCATGTCTAATATATATATAGAGAGAAAGTATTGGATTCATGTCAAAAATTCGATGTCGAGATTTTGATGGATCTTCACGTTTTGAGGTCCCCTGAATCCAAAAAAGTGGTTTTCGCGACATGGTCTGTCTGTGGGTGGGTGGGTGGGTGTGTGTATGGGTGGGTGTGTGTTCAATTTTAAGCATGAAGGAATTGAGCTATGAGGCTGAAATTTTATATTTAAGTTAAACACCCCCCGGGACCGGAAAAATAAGCTTTTAATCAAAATCGGCCAAAGAGTACTAGTACTTTACTGATGTACTTTTTCAGTTTTTTTCGATTTTCTCAAAATTTGCTCCAACGATTTTTTTTTAAATTCAAAAATCAATTATTTTTTAGATGCTCTTTAAAATGTATATTCTCATTTTGCAATTGAAATCTTCTGAAGACCACTTTACTCTTGTACTCCATAGAAAAGATAGGAGATATGGTTGCCATGGCAACAAAATATAAATATTTTGCCATACTTATAAATTTTACAACTTGAAAATCGAATGTACCGTACTTTCGGAAACTAAATACATGTCGACACAAAAAATCTGGTGAGACAAGCACAGTACACAACTTTCGATTACCGAAGGTAAGAGAAAGTTGTGTGCTGTGCGCCAGTCACACCAGATTTTTTTTTTTTTACTAGTAGTTTGTTTTCATAAATAAACATGTTCAAACATTTTCATTGAAACAATATATGACAGGTGTGGCTTTTTTTTTATCCATTAAGAGCGACTTATGCCTAAAAAATGAGGTTTTTCGTGAAAAAATTAATTTTGGAGTTAATTACTCGGGATTTTTTTATTTGTTCTATTAGAGGTTATCTTTCTGCACCAAATGACATCCCATTTAGTCTGATCTGATTAGCCGTTCAGAATCTACAGAGGTTTAAAATTTCGAAAAACGAAATCCCGCCGAGTGCACTCATGCGGTAAAATGACCTCATATCAAAAAAAAAGAAAAAAAAGCCCTGGGGTATTGAACCACTCTTTCTAAAACTATATTTAGATTTAATGTAGCTTTTATGGTCAAGTAGCTAGGCGTTACATAAATAGGGCTATTTTTCGATATTTTTTTGCCTAAAAAATGAGGTTTTTCGAGAAAAAAACCAATTTTGGAGTTAATTACTCGGGATTTTTTTATTTATTCTATTAGAGGTTTTCTTTCTGCACCAAATGACATCCCATTTAGTCTGATCTGATTAGCCGTTCAGAATCTATAGGGGTTTAAACTTTCAAATTAGAATTTACCGCAGCGCGGTAAAATAAAATGATAGGAAAAAAATAAATGGTGAAATCTTTAGCTGAAAACTCAATCTTTCTAACCGTATATTTCTCATAATTATACCTCTTAAGACAGGAGTTATTCAAGCCAATAAACTTTTACGTGCATGCCCCTCTAACATGCCACTATAGACACATGATTTGTAAGACGTTGTCACGTCAAAAGGTAAAATGATTTTCACGGGAGGGAAAAAAAATTCAAAAAAAAAAAAAAGTAAAATGAAAAAAAATTTTTATAGGAAATACAAGTTTCTGTTTCGGTTACGGTTTCGGCCGAAACTAAGATTGAGGCCGAATATTCGGTTTCGGTTTCGGCTGAAAATCTTGTTTCGGTCGGACCCTAAATTTGACCCCATTTGGAGTTCATTTACCTCCCCCGACCGTCTTGGGCGGGATTTTGAAAATTTTTATTTTTTTGCGTATACGTTCTCATTTTGTTTATTATATTAAAAAATACCCACAAATCAAATTTTACGTCAATCGGAGTTCATTTAGCCCCCCGACCCCTCTGTGAAAAAATTTCGAAATTTTTTTTTCTCGGATAGGTTATAATTTTGTTGATTCTATTAAAAAACACTCGCAAAATAAATTTTACATCATTCAAAGTTCATTAACCGCCCCCTACCCCCCTTGAAACATGCCCAGTTAGGTGAGAGAGTATTGGCGCGCGCCCGCGGCGACTTCCTATCTTTAATATGCAATTATTTAATTTTGTTGAAATAATTTGATTAGAAAATAATAAAACAAGAAATTAAATACCAATATTTACTTAAAAGTACAAAAAAGTAATAAATTTTGTTGATATTTCCTTTTTTTTACAGTCGGGATAAAAATGCATCCTTTCTGCTCCAGCTCACAACGTTGAAGAAATGGCTTTTGGTCTCCCTCAACGATTATTATGAAAGTTTTCTATTAGCATTACAGCCCTTTCAGCTGTATCATTCACAGCTTTTAGAGAAAGAACTGGTCTTTTGACTTCTAAATCTGCCACGAGAGAGGATTCTCTTCAAAAAGAGTGTCGTTCTACCTTCAATGGAGCATAATCTTTTTACAAAATCCTCTCGACTTTTCTTCTTTAAATTAATTACCATCTTCGTTTTTACAATTTAATATTTATTAATTCAAATATCCAACAAACGATAGGGTGCCGCCCGGAGTAGAACCACGAATCCACTGATTTATATTCAGTGTGCCCTAACCGCTGGACCACAGCACGGTATTCGGTTATTTGAGATCATTCAGAATCACGTGATGTATATAATATCTTATATATTACATGTATAATTTCTTATTTATCTTCGTTTTTGTTTGTCAATTTTATCATCCAAAAGCGATATACCCAGTAAAGAAAAAGACCTCTTCTTCAGTTAAATTATATTTGGAGGAAATTTAGGGTTAGATTGAGCAACCCAGACAAACAAAGACTACCAGATATCTGTTTCTTTATGACAACGACGTATGTTAAGCTATGGATTCAATGTATTTCGGCAGTAAAGGCAAGTTTTCAAGATTTTAGCTTTCTGAAAGCATTACAAGATTACGAAAGGTTCCGATCATTTTTAAAGCAGCCTTAAGAAAATTTTTCCCTAATATAATTTAACTAGCGAAGTGATCATTATATCTCTTTTGGATGGTGAAGTTGACGTCCAAACAAAAACGAAGATGGTAATTAATTTAAAGAAGAAAAGTCGAGAGGATTTTGTAAAAAGATATTCTCCATTGAAGGTAGAACGACACTCTTTTTGAAGAGAATCCTCTCTCGTGGCAGATTTAGAAGTCAAAAGACCAGTTCTTTCTCTAAAAGCTGTGAATGATACAGCTGAAAGGGCTGTAATGCTAATAGAAAACTTTCATAATAATCGTTGAGGGAGACCAAAAGCCATTTCTTCAACGTTGTGAGCTGGAGCAGAAAGGATGCATTTTTATCCCGACTGTAAAAAAAAGGAAATATCAACAAAATTTATTACTTTTTTGTACTTTTAAGTAAATATTGGTATTTAATTTCTTGTTTTATTATTTTCTAATCAAATTATTTCAACAAAATTAAATAATTGCATATTAAAGATAGGAAGTCGCCGCGGGCGCGCGCCAATACTCTCTCACCTAACTGGGCATGTTTCAAGGGGGGTAGGGGGTAGTTAATGAACTTTCAATAATGTAAAATTTATTTTGCGAGTGTTTTTTAATAGAATCAACAAAATTATAACCTATCCGAGAAAAAAAATTTCGAAATTTTTTCACAGGGGGGTCGGGGGGCCTAAATGAACTCCGATTGACGTAAAATTTGATTTGTGGGTATTTTTTAATATAATAAACAAAATGAGAACGTATACGCAAAAAAATAAAAATTTTCAAAATCCCGCCCAAGACGGTCGGGGGGAGGTAAATGAACTCCAAATGGGGTCAAATTTTATTTACGAGTGTTTTATAATATAAGTAAAAAAATTAGAGGGTATAACCAAAAAAAAAATAAAAATCGAAAAATAAGGGACACCCTAATATATATATATATATATATGGAAGTTAAATTTCTATAGTATTTCCAATTCAAATATTTGAAATACATTTTTAATTTTAAAGGTTTGATTGCTGTTAAGAATTTTATAAAATTCTATTAAATTCAAGTCCAAGCTATTGAAAACTCAACAATGAAAGTGGAGGGGCAAGATCATTTTATTCCTATCATAGGCTCGAAAGTCAAAGCTAAGTAGCTTAACTCAATGTTAAAATAATAAATATATACTCACATATATATATCATCACTAGCTGGGTTTCGTAAATTTTCTACACTGATTTGAATTAAAATAAATTGAATTTAGTAAAAAGAGGTTTGGGAGACAGGCAGGCCTTGGGTCGATTGGTCGAATTTCACCAGAAAAAAATATTTATAAAAGTGTAAAATGGCTGTTATTTATTAATCTAATGAAGGCAGATTCGCAGCCAGGAGAATAAAAAACTATTTTAATTTCTTTTAGTCGACGTTTCGGACGCCAATCGCATCCTTCTTCGGGACCAAAGATTTAAAAAAAACACATTTGGATTTTATTGTGGAATATATACAGTGGCGTAACGTACGCCCCCGCAGACCACGCGATGCGGGGGGCCCCGGACCTTGGGGGGCCCACGGGCCGGGCCCGGCTAAAAATCTGTAGCTCCGATAAAAACGGAAAAATTTAGATAAAAAAAAATTTAATGAAAATTTCTCTTTGAGAGGGTCCGGGCCCTCAGGGCTCCGATAAAAACGGAAAAAAAACAATGAAAATTTCTCTTTTTGTATGTAGAATTTAGGAAGTTGCAAGAGTCATCTGATGAGAAAACATATGAAGGAAGTTTACTTCTTTTTTAAGCCGGATCTTCAGGCAGGTATTATAAAAAATTATTAAAACCAATTTTCTATTTTCAGGATTTTTATTGACAGATGACTGGTGCGCACAATAAACAACCAGTTTCGGTCCACTAAGAGACCATCATCAGATCTGCAACAATAATTTGTAACATGAGCTATCACAAGTCAAAATTTTTCAGAAAAAATTATTTGACTTGTGATAGAATTTTTCAGAAATAATTATTTGACTTGTGATAGCTCATGTTACAAATTATTGTTGCAGATCTGATGATGGTCTCTTAGTGGACCGAAACTGGTCGTTTATTGTGCGCACCAGTCATCTGTCAATAAAAATCCTGAAAATAGAAAATTGGCTTTAATAACACTAGTCGACAAGGTTTTTTTCACAAGAAATCTGATTAGTGAACCTAGTGCATTTTTTCATTCTGAATTCAGATATGTAGTTAGAATTTTTCCATCAGCCACAGTTTTAGAGATATAGAGCAAAATAGATTTTGATTGAAAATGGGCTCTAAAACGGCTTTTATTTAGAATGTTCAAATTATTTTTAACGGGAAACCCCGTCAAATTATGCAGATAGTTAGAATACATATAAATTTTAAGTTTCATCCCAATCGGAGGTCATTTAGACGTGCCGCAAACGGCTTAAAGTTTTAAAAAATCGAAATTTTCAAGATTTTTTTTGTTTTGGTCACCCCTAATACAACTTTAGATATCCCTGAATGAAAAAACATATATTTACGATATTCTATAGTTCTTTGGCTTTCTAAAAATCATTAATTCGTAAAAATCTGTTAATTATTAACGAAATTATTAACAAAAACGTGAGCAAAGAAAAAACACAAGTACACTCACTGGACGAAAAAATGGACTTCAATTGAATTAAAAAGCGAACCCTATCCACGAGAAGCTAATGTATCCTCTTGGAGCATAGGTTCACGGGCACTAACTTTATTATATATTATTAAAAAAAATATTTTTTTGAATCTGATATCTTTATTTATACTTCTAAAAGAACAAGAGGTCCATTTTTTCGTCCAGTGAGTGTACTTGTGTTTTTTCTTTGCTCACGTTTTTGTTAATAATTTCGTTAATAATTAACAGATTTTTACGAATTAATGATTTTTAGAAAGCCAAAGAACTATAGAATATCGTAAATATATGTTTTTTCATTCAGGGATATCTAAAGTTGTATTAGGGGTGACCAAAGCAAAAAAAATCTTGAAAATTTCGATTTTTTAAAACTTTAAGCCGTTTGCGGCACGTCTAAATGACCTCCGATTGGGATGAAACTTAAAATTTATATGTATTCTAACTATCTGCATAATTTGACGGGGTTTCCCGTTAAAAATAATTTGAACATTCTAAATAAAAGCCGTTTTAGAGCCCATTTTCAATCAAAATCTATTTTGCTCTATATCTCTAAAACTGTGCCTGATGGGGAAAAACTGAAATGATATTTGAATTCAGCATGAAAAATACTTCTAGAATTTCATATCTTCATTCTTGTGAAAGAAAAAAAAGTTCATTTTTGTCGACTAGTGTAATTTTTTATAATACCTGCCTGAAGATCCGGCTTAAAAAAGAAGTAAACTCCCTTCATATGTTTTCTCATCTTTTTGTATGGTCTATTAATGGGGCCCGAAATAAAGGTTTGCGGGGGGGGCCCAGCTAAAAAACGTTACGCTAGTGAATATATAAAATATTTGTACAATATTGACAAAGGCATCTTTTTGTGTACGAGAAGAGCTCTCTGTGCGTTATTTTTTCCAATTCCATTATATTCCAATTATATATTCCACAATAAAATCCATGTGTGTTTTTTAACAATCTTTGGTCGCGAAGAAGGACGCGATTGGAGACCGAAACGTCGATCAAAAGAAATTAAAATAGTTTTTTATTCTTCTGGCTGCAGATCTGCCTACCTTAAGATTAACAATATTTATAGGTAGGGATGAGAAAACACAAAAAATTAAATCGAGTGTTAAATACTTGCCTTGTTTGTCCAATCCTATATACTCGTCCAATTGCCTGTGCCTGTTCGGCCGAATTAGACAAAGGTTCAACAAAAATTATCTTATCCGCTTCAGTAAGATTTAAACCTTTTGCCCCGGCCTTAGTCGACATCAAAAGTATTGAAAAGGATGATGCGAATTCCTAAAAATTCAAATAAATAAATAAATGGTATTATTATTAAATTAGTGATACATATTAAGTTTTAGGGGGAGGGGTCTGGACACAACGTTAATAATTGTGACATGGGTGACCCAGAGGTTTCTTTAAGTGACACATCACAATTCAAAGTTGAATTTATAAATTTTTTTTTTGTATTCCTTAGCAAATATTTTTTGACGACGGTGAATGGCACTCTACACCAATCACAACCCTACTACATTACTATTTTATATTTAAAACTATAAATAAAAATTTCGTTTAATTTCACTCTTAATACCAGCTTGAGAGGAAGACCAAGACGTGAACTTGATTTAGTTAATTGATGATACACTAGTCTACACTAAAAATTTTTATTATTATACTTATTATAAGGTTGGGCTTTTAGTATAAATACCTTAAAAATCAGGAGATCTTTTTGATATTTTAATCCTGGCTTAAATCGGATAAATTCCAATTCCTTTTTCTTTAAAAATACCTCCAATTTATTTAAAACAGCTTCCCACTATAAAAAATAAATAAATTTAAATATTAAAATGAAAAATAAAAGTAAAAATAAAAATTGAATGATAATAATAATAATAATGGGCGTTTAAGGCTACACATTGATTGATCTATTTAAAATTTTAATCATTTTGTGACGCATTCTAATTAATATCTATTTTGTTTTAATGAAAAAAATTTACATTTTTTGTTAGAATTATTGGGTTGTACGTATTTTCGTTTTTTTTTTTTATACTGAATAAATATTTTACTTAATTATATATTGTCCATTTTGGTCCAATATCTTTTGCCATCTTTTCTGGCAGTAGCATGATTCCACGCTCATAAAATTTTTGTTCTTTGCTGGACTGACCCAGGTGATCTTTGATAGAAATTTTGCAAACCAGTTTTTGCACTGGCGTTCTGTCACTACATCTTCTCTATACAAATGGGGTTCATTTTTTTTTCTTGCTTGAACAGCATTTTTCTATAGTAAAAATGTAAAATATGCCAAAAATGCTGCTTTTTATTTTTCATATTTGAAAGGGCACCATTAAAAAAACTACTGCGTAGAATCAATCGAACTTTTTCACAAGAAAGCCTACATCAGCTGTCAAAATATTTAATGCTTATGCCCCATTGGCTTAAGTGTGAAGTTAGCTGTGAAAAAATACAATTAATTCCTTTGTTGGGAAAAAAACGAAATTACTTTCCGAACAACCAAATAAATATTTTTTTTCAAAAATAGGGCAAATAATTATTCCCCAAAATTTTGAATTGCTACGCATCTGCCTCGCTCTGTTTCATTTTGAATATTAATAATTAAAAGATAAAATTTACCTGAGAGAATATTATGATTTTGGTTACTGGATCTTTTTTAAAAAGGTCGCTTATCAAATCAATGATCCCTTCTAGCTTTGAAAAAGCTTTTGTATTATCACAACCAGCAAAAACTTGTAATACTTGATCATGTCGAGTCTTTTCCCTACAATATGGACAATGAATGTTATATGCTTTTTCAGTCATTAATTTTTGTAAACATTCACGGCAAATATGATGACCGCACATTAGCACCATCCACTAAAAAATAAAAAAATAAATCAAAATGTTATTAATTTCAAGAAAGAAATGTTGGATACAGTTTAAGGACAAATTAAAAATTAAGATTCTTTATTGATATTAATACAATGAAATTCTATTGCACGAAGATATGTGACCAAGGAATATTGTTTTTCGGGCCTCCTCCTCCCCTGTATAGCCCACCGATCCTCACCAATGATGATCTGGCCGTGCCAGGAAGAACTGGAGTATGCATAGGCGTCATGGGGCTCGAGCCCCCCATCCCAGAAAAAAGTACCACCATTAATCGTAGAAAAAAATTATTTATTTAAATATGTACAACAAACTACGGAAAGATTTCAAGGTTCCTATATGTTGCATGTACATTTTTGTACTATAGGTATGTTCGTTTCGCTTGCCATTGCAGTATAATTTACACATTTTGCCCTCCATTCTATTCGTTTCATTTTTTGCACGGCTAAGTGCACATTAGAAAAACTTGCAAAATTTGCACCTTCTGACAAAAATAGCGTGCACTTTTTACCATGTCACACGAACAAACCTTATATATGAGTTTATGTTAGGGATGGGAAAAACCGGTCGGTTATACCGAAAACCGGTTTTCAATGCAAAAAAAAACCTATTTGTTTCGGTTTTTTATTTTATTCGGTTATACCCGGTTAAAAAAAAATGCAAAAACCGACCAAAAAAACCGAATTTTTTTTTTTATAAAAAAAAATATTAAAAATAAAATAAAATGCGGTCACAGACGGAGATTTTCCGAGATATGACGAATTCTGAACATTAATAACAATTGTGAGTATACATTATTGTTAGATTTGCATTGTTTTATATGGCAAATGGCTATAATGCTAACCAAATGGCTTAAATAAGAATGCCTGGACCCAAATACATATATTTTCATAGACCGAAACTTCTAAAACTACGCTGATTTTTCGGCAAGGGTGTAGGAAGGGAAAAACAAAAAAAAAAAAATTTTATTCTGAGCCTTTGTGCCTTCGAAATATTAGAAAATAAACTAATTTGGGAAAATAAAAAAAAATTTTTTTGTTTTTCCCTTTCTACACCCTTGCCGAAAAATAAGCGTTGTTTGAGGGGTTTCGGTCTATAATTCTCTCGGCATCACTCATTAAGCTTCAATGAATATAAAAGTGTTTTAATTACTTCCTCAAGCCAAAAAAAAAAAAGAAAAAAACCGGAAACCGGTTTTTGGGAAAACCGGTTTTTTGATAGCAGTTTTAACCCAAAGGTTTTTTCGACGGCGAAAAAACCGGTTTAAAAAAACCGCCATCCCTAGTTTATGTACATCAAACTACTTTAAAAGTTCCTATATGTTACCAGTACAGTACATTTATTTCTTTGTATGAACAGTGAAGGATAATATTAAGTTCCACCCATGCGTTTTCTACTTGTGATTATTTCATTGTTTTTAAAAAAAATATTATATATTTTTTAATGGAACCTTTCATGGTTCAGAACGAGGTACCGGATGTAGTAAATGGGATGGCAAATTATTACCCGCTCGAAAAATGAAAGAAGAACGTTTGCCTATATTAATTTCATACATAAATAAAGAGAAACTAATTGCTGTGCCAAAGTTGGATAATTCGACAGGCAAAAAACAAGCACAAACTATTTGGAAAGTGATTTTAGACTGGAATCTTGAAAACAAAGTTCAAATTCTTTGCTAAGATACTAGGGCTTCGAATACAGGTAAAATTAATGGAGCATGTGTGCTGCTTGAGCAAAAACTTAATAGAGATTTGACTGTAAAAAGCAAACATTGAAATAACCGCAATAACCAACAAAATTTAAGGTATCGCCTGGAGTCGAACCACCGATCCCGCCCTCCCGGCAGCACATTAACTTTTGTCGGTTAATAAATATTTAATTGTATAAAATATTATTAAATAGCATTCTAAAAACAGTCGAGTATTATTCCATGTCATTCTTGTACAGAGAGGGACAATATTAAGTCCCCCCATCCCAATGCTTTTTCTACTTGTGATTATTTCATTATTTTTAAAAAATATTATATATTTTCTAATGCAAACTTTCATGGATCAATCCTAGAAAATTTCCAATTAAGATTTTCATTTTCTTTTCTAAAAACAATGAAATAATCACAAGTAGAAAACACATGGGTGGGACCTGTCCCTCACTGTACAATATCTCCATCTAATCCAGCGTTTTCCAAACTGTGAGGCGCGCCTCCCTAGGGAGGCACGGACTAGTCTAAGAGGAGGCGCGAATATTGGCCACCAGGACCAATTTTCCAAATGATTGCTAGTTTTAATATAAATAAGAATAAATTTAAAAAAAAATATTTTTATATAAATTTACATTAAAAATTTTTGTTTTTGTATTATTTTATAAAATGGGGGAGGGGAGGCGTGATAAGATTAATTATTTTTAAGGGAGGCGTGGTAACATAAAGTTTGGAAACCACTGATCCAATCTTTAACTTCAAGTCGGCACGGGTTATCGTTATCCTATTGCAATAATACTTTTTATTCATGTTATTAAGATCAAATAGAAAAAATATAGAGGGTATGGGGAGGGGGGGGGGGGGGGGGCGACTGATGATCGGCGGCTCGCGGGTAAGCCTCTGAATTGTGTTGAAATTCTACATATACACTAAGAGGGGCAGTTGGCCCTATGTACAATTGGAATGAATAAATAAAATAATAGAAGTTAAAATTTTTGCTGGGACAAATCGTTGAGGTTATGGATATGGAGAAAATATACACCAGCGGTTGATTTCCACAATTAAAATGATTTATTCTGCAAATATTTCGGAATGCCTACGCAATCCATCTTCAGTGCTTCAAATTACACATATGTGGAGCGTGTGTTAATGATAAAATTTTTTTGTATGAAGCCATTCAACAATTTTTTACAAAAAACAGTTTTTCACAGTGACCGGTTTGACGCAAGCAAGTTTTATTACTGTTTTTTGCAAAAAAGGGAATTTGACCAACTGTATAAAATACTTAGATGTATAGTTTTTCCCTCAGTGGCTTGCACATTAAAAAGTCCACCCTAATTGTTGAATGGCTTCTCATACAAAAAAACTTTATCATTAACATATGTGTAATTTGATGCACTGAAGATGAATTGCGTAGGCATTTCGAAATATTTGCAGAATAAATCATTTTAATTGTAGAAAGCAACCGCTGGTGTATATTTTCTCAATATCCATAACCTCAAATAAAATAATAAATAAAACAAAAAATCTGGTGTGACAGCACAGTACACAACTTTCGATTACCGATGGTAAGAGAAAGTTGTATACTGTGTGTTAAGTCCCCGTCCCATGAGATTTTTATGTAAAGTGTTACTTACAGTCATTTCTAAAAGTGTTAAACATATATAGCAGTGGTCAGGTGAAGTGTTAGTCTTTAAGTTATTGAAAAACTTATGTTTTCCGGTACACATTTTTAAATTATTTAATGGAGACAGGCTTTCCAAATTTAAAGTTTCTTCCACTTGGTGAATCTGAAATATAAAGACTTATCTCAATAAAATATATTGAATTCCAATTTACGAAATGTAAATTCGTACTAATTAATCTCTATATTAAAATAATATAATAATCCACCGGCAAAAAAAACGTTTTTATTTATTTAGATAAATAAATATATATTATTTATTTATATAAAATGATAAAAAAAAAACTCTTTCGGGTACCTGAATGGATGGATATTGAGCAGCAAAATTTGCTTCATCTAATCGCATTTTGCACATTCTTAGTTCATCTTGTGATGCGATGTACTGAGTAAGAAGGGTCCAATAGTTTCGTGAGATCTGTTAATTAAATTAAAAAAAAAGTATTAAAAAAAAAAAACTATTTTACAGAAATTCTTTATAAAACAAGTCATATCAAAACAACGCTTGATATCGAATACAATTGATAGTTTAGGAATATATCAAGTATAGCTTGATATAAAATATTAATTAAGCAAGCATTTTTTACTTTCTCTCACCTATATATATGTATATATACACATAAGATAACATAGATATAACTAGCCTTTGGAGGGGGGGAAGGCGTTTTTCAAATAATATAATTTTAAAAGAAAACTATCAATTTCGAATCGTCGAATATTCTCCTAACTTCAGCTAACGCATTTAAATTTTTAAATTTTGGTAAAAAAAATAATTTTTTTAAAATTAATTATTTTATATATTTTAATTAGAAGAGGTTTTACTCAGACTACAAAAAATTCTAGGTGGTCTTGAATATTTAATTTCTAAATTATTAGAATGAATTAAGTCAAAAGTGCTGAGGCGATAAATTTATTCTACCTTTCGGCATACAGCCATCTTCAGAGCACTAAAAAACAACGATATATATATATACATATATACAATAATTCTAAAAGAATTCTAAAAATACCTTTGAATAATTTACACCAAAATCAAAATCAGAGGAGATAAAATTGAAAAATTTTAAAAAATGAATATTTAATAAAAAATTGAATCAATTCCAAATAAATAAAAATGAAAATAAAAAATAATAATATTATCAAAAAAATGTTTTCAAAAAACGGGAGACTATTAACTCATATATATAAATATATATATATCTTCATACAAGTTTTTTTAGCAACTCTTTACATGTTATTAAAAAAAAAGAAAAATATATATATTTATTTATTTATTTATTTATTTATTTATTTATTTGAATTAAATATTACAATAATATCTTTACAAATACTAAGGACTACAGAGCCTATGCTCTAAATCAGCCCTGATAAAACAAAATAAAAAAATTAAAAGTACAGTTGTTTATTGTTTAATTAATTAATTGTTTTAGTTAATATTCAAAATCTTCTAAAATCAAAGTTTAGAAAAACAAATTTTTTTATATTCATTGATCGAGAGAAAAAATATATCAAAATCATTTAATACCTTATTAAATAATTCCATTGATGAAATTAATGGAGATTGTTTGAATGATGTGGTTTTGTGCTTTGGAATGCAGAAAAGATCAAAACCTCGGTTATTTGGTCTTGGGACTCTAAATGATAGCGATTCCAAAAGCACCGGACAATTTATTAAATTATTCAGTAGTTTAAAAATTAGGATTAATTTGTTACATTTTCTCCTAGTTTCTAATTTATTATAGTTAAATATTGTTCTTAGATGGTCAGTTGAGCCGTCGCGTGGATAACTTAATTTATTTTTTTTTAAGTACAAATATCTTAAGAGATGATTCTGGATAGTCTCCAGCTTTTTATTATATTCTATCTGATATGGATCCCATATCTGAGAACCATATTCTAGTTTACTACGAACAAGGGAGTTATATAGTAGAGATATTGTTTCGGTATTATTAAAGTGTCTTGTGGATCGTTTTAAAAAACCAAGCATTTTGTAACAATCATTAACCAATGTGGTGATATGATGACTAAAATTTAATTTTGAATCAAAATATATACCCAAATCAGATATAACGTTTACATTTTTTAACTGAACTTGGTTTAAATAATAATTTGGGTCTTCAAATTCCGACCTTGTATAAGTCACCACAAGACACTTTTTCACATTAAGATACAATTCGTTATTATTACACCAACTCTCAAGCCTTTTCAGATCATTTTGTAGGGAAACAACATCATCAAAAGAATCTATTTTTCTATACATTTTTAAGTCATCCGCATATAATAAACATTTTGAATGGATTTCCATCGGAAGATCATTCACAAATATGGAGAATAACAGGGGACCTAGGTTAGAACCCTGGGGCACTCCAGATGAGGCCTGAAATTTAGCTGGTTTACAATTCTGAAATTGAACAAACATTTTTCTTTCTGTCAAATATGATCTAAATGTTTTCAGAATTGAATCATTGCAACCTATTCCCGCGAGTTTCAATAATAGAATTTCATGATTAATTGAATCAAAAGCTTTTTGGAAGTCTGTATATATAACATCCACTCTGCCGGACTCATCCAAAACAGATGATACAAAATTAGTAAAACAGAGAAGATTTGTTATTGTTGATCTTCCGATAAAAAATCCATGTTGACTAGGAGAAATGTAATTTTGAAAATAATTAAATAATTCTTTGTATATAATGTTCTCATAAATTTTTGCAGAGGAGTTTATTATCGATATAGGTCTATAGTTCTTGATATTTTCTTTATCGCCACCCTTAAAGACCGGCGTAACTTTCACCTCTTTCCAGAGACTAGGAAATACTCCAGATTTTAATGAAAGATTTATTATATACAATAAGGGTTGTATTAAGACACTACTTAAGCTTTTAATTATAAATGTAGGGATGCCATCCGGGCCAGAACTTGATTTTGGTTTCAACGATTCAAAAGCCATTTTAATTTGGGTCAAATTTATCTCGCCTAGTGAAAATGTATCTGGTGCTTGAATATTCAAGTTTGTATTGTCTTTGTAAGATGATTTTCTAGATACAAATACAGATTTAAAATATTTTGCAAAACCATCTGGGGCCTTATCATCTGGAAATAGTTCACCATCCAAGTTTAAATTATTCACATATGTATTATTACACCGTAGGGTTTTTGAGTAAGCCCAAAACTTTTTTTGAGTCTGTCTTAATATTCTCTTCTATTTTATCAATATAAATCTTAAAAGCACGATTAATACATTTTTTTAATTTGGCTCTACATTCCTTATAAGATATACTATGATTAAAAGAATATGTTCTCTTTTTTATTAATTTCTTTTTCTTTTTTAAAAGTTGAATGATATATTTATCAAACCAACAAGGAAATTTGTTTCCTTCTCGAATATGTTTTTTTACTATAAATTCAGAGAAACCATGATTAAGAATAGAATAATAATTTAAGACAGCATGATCTACATCCATATTTGTATAAACTGATGACCAATCATAATTTTGTAAATATTCTATTAAGCCCTTCAAATCTGCTCTTTTAAAATTAAAATATTTCATATTTTCGTTAAATACAAATCTCTTAAAGGGATTTTCAAAATTTTTAAAAAATATTTCTAAAGCTGGATGATAATTATCAATAGTTACAAGAGAGTCTGTTTTCTTAACTTCCACCTGAGCACTAGAGAGTACCAAGTCTAAAGTCTTATTATTTGAATTAACAATATTATTATATGATTTTAGGCCATACAGTGATTTAAAATTAAACAATGATTCTAATATTATATTTGATAGAATTGGTGTCTCACTCTCAAAGACTGAGTAGTGAAATGATAAATTAAAGTCTCCTATCACCAACATATTTGAGTCATTTTTAATATAGAAACTGCTTAACACTTCAAAGAAATCCTGAAATCCCTGCTTATTTCTTCCATCACGAAAATAGACAACACTTATATGAAATTGTTGACCCAGATAGAGGCATTTGTAAAATAGCATTTCGAAGTAGGGAGAAGATCTTTTAGTTACAAGTGCACCCTTAGAAATAAATTGGGTATTTACTGCCAAAAGAACTCCACCCCCTTTCGTACAATCCATCGAATAATAATCTCTGTCACATCTGTAAACTACATATCGATCATCAAATAATTCGTTACTATTTATACCATCAAACAACCAAGTTTCACTTAAGGCTATCAACTTATAATTCTCCGCTAAAAGTGCCAGTTTAAAATTAATCGTTTTTGTCCTCAAACCTCGGACATTCTGATAATATATTAAATCAAAATAATTGTTATCTAACATAACTTAAAAATAAAAAGAGAAAATATAAAAAAAAAAAAATTTTTTTTTTTTTTTTCTTTTGAAAAATGAAAGTGAAATAAGATAAATTTAAATGTATAAAAGTTAACTTTCTATAATCATACTCACAAAGAGATAGATTCAAAATGAAATAAAAAAAAAAAAAAATCTTAGGAGAAAAAAAAAAAAAATAGTTCAAAAACTTATCAAAGTTCAAAGTTCCCAAACACACGTTTTATATCTTCCTCAGTTATTATACTTTCTATTTTACTTGTGTCACTTTTCCTACAGAAGATTTTGCCACCACGTACCCAAACATATTTCCAATTTAAACTTATTTTCTTCTTTCTTACTATTGCTAACAATTTCCTTCTTAGAGGAGTAAGAGACTCATTTATGTATATTGGACAGTCAGTATTTTGACCTTCCATGTGCCTTGTTGAGAAATTGTTCTTGATACGCCTTCTTTCCAAAAGCTCTTCTTTAATTTTCTTTTTTATAAAATTAACTATTATTGGCGACGATGAACCTGTAGATTTGTTTTTAATTCTAAAGCAATTTTGAATCATTTCTTTTTCTACTTTTACGTCCAATGCCTTGGCTACATTCTTGACTATTTGTTCAAGATCTTCACCATCCTTTCTCTCAATCCCATAAATTTCTAAGGAAGACGAACAGTCTATTAATAATATTCGAATAAAAAATTGATGAAAGTTCACTCTCGCACTTATAGTTGACTGCATTGTTGAGATTTTTAATAATAAATAAGGATTCTTTGAACTTCCTTCTGTATATAGGTATATATATATCTCGTTGTTTTTTAGTGCTCTGAAGATGGCTGTATGCCGAAAGGTAGAATAAATTTATCGCCTCAGCACTTTTGACTTAATTCATTCTAATAATTTAGAAATTAAATATTCAAGACCACCTAGAATTTTTTGTAGTCTGAGTAAAACCTCTTCTAATTAAAATATATTAATATTACCAGACCACACCATCGTTAGGATTAATTATTTTAATTGATAAATTATTTATTTAAATTCATTTCAATTTTTATTTTTAATAATTTTTATAAAGTTATGTGTCTTTATTAAATTGCTAGCTTCACAAAACCTTTAATACTGAAAAGGGTTTCTGCATTACACACTAACTATAGGTCAATTAACTACCCATAGGTGAAGCTACCGGCCCTAAATTGACGAAATACTTGCCCTCCGAAGGCGAGCAAGGAGGGCCAGGGGGAGGCGGGCTTTCCGTCTAGTATAGATATAAAAATGAAATGGAAAAATATATGTATTCTTGAGATATTTTGTTGACAGACACACAGGCTGACAGACAGATCATTTTGCGGGACCCACTTTTTTGGAATCAGGGCATCTCAAAACATCTAGTTCTAACAAAATCTCGTCATCGAATTTTTGACATGAAACCAATAATCTCTGTAGAGTAATAGAGAAAGTAAAAACATGCAAAGTTTGAATAAAATGTGGATTTTTTTTATAGAAAAAAATAAGCTTACCTTAAATTCTCTCTTGTAATAATCGAGATTTTTGAAAAATTTATCAATAAATTTTATTTTTTTATCCTTTAAATGTTTTTTTACATAATTAAAAATGTCTACAAAAGAATAAAAAATTTTAATTAATCAAGAATCCTATAAAAAAATAAGATAAAATAAATCTTATTACTTTTTAAAATCAATTCATTTTCTGATTGCTGCCAAATACCAGATTCACTATTGCCTTCGGCTGTAGATTTTGTTTTTACGTAATTTGAAAAGAGTTCCTTTTCATAAAGGATTAAAAGTTTTTCAATTTTACATAAACAACAAGTGCGAGCAGGTGGAGAGTTATCTTGTAAATGGCACCTGAGTGCCTCTTCAGCAAGAGTTCTATCATTAATTACTTCGGTTAAATGAGTTTTGATTTCCAATCGAAATTTATTTAAACCCTCGAACCATGAGGTGAGCTTTGAGTCCAATCGAGCACAGGAATACAGTCTTAAAAATAAAAAGAAAATAATTAAAAGAAAAATAATTCATATCATAGGTTAAAATTAGATTCCCTAATGAAAAAAGTAAAAACCAAACTGAATTTATAATAAATTTCAAAACTTATAATTAGAAAGCGGATGAAATAATTAATAATTAAATAAATATTTATTCTTATGGGAGTTTTTAATTATAGACCACATTTTGTATTGATTATTTATTAAAATTATCCACATGAAGTTTGACACCATCATCACAGCAAGTGCAATAAATAGCATGATTGTTATTTTAAATTGATTTTAACAAAGATGGTAAAAAATAGCCTTCAATTACTAAATTATCCATTAATATAATATAATAATCAAACCTTAAGGGGGCTCGGGAGCGAAGTGGTTACGCATGTTTTTCCCGATAAGATGGCGTAGTGTGTCATAAAAAGTATGCCCAAAAATCAAGTAATTCAAAAATTTGCCAAGAGATGTCAGAATGATAGCTAATAATATTTAATGCATTTGGTTGATTTTCATTGATCTTTTAACAATAAATACTTTATAAATGTTATTATATATTATGTATCTTTTATAAAAGCATAAATATAGGCCAGATATAGGCTAATACTATATCGTCTGTTAGACTAGCCTGCCATCTATTGCAAGAATGCTGAACTAATTTGACAGTTGGTTTTTAAATAAATCATCTAAGCTTATTTTAAAAATTTCTTAATTAATAGGTGATTAATAATAACAATAAATTTAAATTTAAAAAAAAATTAAAGATTATTGGGATTGATTGTTTTTTTGTATTTGCTTGATAAAAAAAAATTAATTACGATAATTTTTTATTAAGTCATTAAAAAAATTATAGCTCGATGTCCTGATAATCTCTTATGAATTTAATTCATTAAAAAAAAACCGCATTGAAAAATTCCTTATAATAGTCTAGTTTTTTTAAAGTACGTTTAGACGTCGCTCCTGAACCCACTTAATATCTAATCAACAGTTTTCTCACTCAATACAATGTTCCACATTTTATTAAGTCTAGATCCATCTCCTTAGTTGAAGCATGTTCTCCATTCAAACATCCAAATCAGTCTGCAATTGCAGAATATGTTTAACAGCTGGACATAAAATGAATGTGTCAAAATACTCCACATTGAAAATAATTGGTGAAAAAGAAAGGTCAAAGAGTCTAAAGTAAATTAGTAAACATTCAAATAACATCAACAAAGATGATGGATATAAACTTAAATAAAATGTAAAATGAATGAGAAAACTGTTGACTAGATTTTAAGGTTTGATTATTACATTATATTAATGGAATAATTTAGTAATGGAATTTTGTACCATCTTTGTAAAAATCAATTTCAAAAAAATCTGGTGTGTGGTCGCACAGCACAACACAACCTTCTCTTACCCATCGGTAAAAGAAAGTTGTGTACTGTGCTTGTTACAACAGATTTTTATTTCCATAGGATCTGTGTAGTTTAAATAAACTATGGTTATTTTTCAAAATTTTAATCTCATTGGATAATTATGGGCAGGAGCAGACAATAAATAGGCTCTGTATGCAGGTTCCAATCACCGGAGACGTTACGGTTCTTTTTATATAAGAACTATCTTCAGTCCTTAGATTAGAAAATTATATATAAATGCACAGAGTAAGTCAGTGTGATTGGAACCTGCATACAGTCTTTTTATTGTTAAATATTTTTCGGAATCTATATATTTGAATAAGATAATAGTATTCAAAATACTTCGATTAGGATTTAACTAGTCAGAGATATATTTAACAAGACTGTGAGTGTGGTTTATTGGTGAGGCCAAACATCCCATGGTCCCCGGGATTCGAACCCAGGATCAACAGCCTTTCCAGGGCATAGGCACGCTGTCCGAAAAGAAAAATTTTTCACTTGTGCGCCGCTTGTTAAACCAGTAGAGGGACAGACATCTGGGTTTGCTCTAAAACACCCAGATGTCTATTCATGGAATAACTTAATATTTAATAAACAAAAATGATTAAATAATATTGAAATGTAATATTTCACAAAAAGAAGTGAAATCTCAGCCTTTTGGCATAGGGGACGCATTATTTTTGCCTAGAGTCGAGGTGAAATCAAAACAATGCGCCTCGCTTTTCTGATTTATATAAAAGTGAGGATATATGAAACAAATAAAATTCTGTAGGAGTTTTATTTAAGTGAAAATATTTCCTCGCTTTTATATAACTCAGAAAAGCGAGGCGCATTTTTTTGATTTCACCTCGACTATGGGCAAAAATAATGCGAGGCGCCCTTTTTTGCATCTCCGATGTTTTTGGTTGAGATATAACTATCTCAATTCACAATGTATATATAAATGTTCCTTTACAGGGCCCAGACTTAGAAAATAGAATAATAATTATAAAATAAGTTATTTTATAGAATAATTACTTTTTAAATTTAAAGCTTTCCGACTGATTTAGATTGGTCAAAGCTCTTTCAATGTAATCAAATAGCAACTTTTCCTCATTTTCATTTTCAAGGCATATAGCCAAACAGGTTGACCACCAGTGAGGAGTTGATTTTATATCAGATTGTTCTATTAATGAATAAACCATTTCTAAATTTTGGTAAACAACATCGATCTGAAATAAAAATTATTGATAAGAATAGTTATTTTCAATATTGATATTTTCTTTCTTAAACGTGAGGTTTCAAATCTTTTTCATGTTTAGAATTAATATATAGGCTGCCTTAGTTCAGAGCGTATGCCCAGGAACTAGTGAACTCATTTTAAGATTATTGAACTAAAAAGTTGAAGGAAACAGTGGCTAAGCGGGATAAAGCTGCGGATTAGGGAACTAGAGTTTCAACATATTTCGATTTCGGATAATAAAAAGTACCCAATTTTAGGTGCTTTAACTGTGATGTCCCAAACCTAAGGGAAGGTAAAAGAAGTGGGCCGGGAAGACTGGGGGAGAAATTCCAACTATGGGAAGCAAAACCCCCCAAAACCCTTGCCCCCCTGCCAGGGGGCTGGGAAGGAGCTGTTTCCTCAGTTTCTCATAAGTACAAAAAGAAAAAAGAAAAATTGCTCTGAAGACAATTTCTTAAAATCAAGGGAGTAGTTCCTAAGATTTTACAACAATAAAACAAATATCTTAAAATTAGTTCACTGGATCCTAAAGCCAGGGGTATATATAAAATTTTTCGGGGGAGGAGGAGAGAACTCATTTTTAAATATCCACCTCCTCCCATACATAAAAATATTTTTAAAAAAATACCGGATATATCTGAGTCCCGAGGGGGCTCTCTCAAAGACAATTTTCATTAAATTTTTTTAAATCTAATTTTAAAACTTTTTGCCTGATCCGTAAATATTAAAAAATTTGCTTTATGAGTTTTATAATAGTATATGATGAAATTTGAGTATTTAACAAAATAATTAGTTTTAAATTTATTATTAAATAATCTAAGATAATTTAATTATATGAAACAGGAAGAGTTTCTTAAATGTTTAATCTTCAAGTAGTTACTTGTCTGATATAGAGCTGGGATAGATTTATAAAATTTATTAAGAATTTTATTTTCCTAGAGTAATTTATCCCAGTTCTATATCAGACAAGTAACCACTTGAAGATTAAACAAATTCTAAGATAATTTGTCAATAATACTTACTGGTCCTTTGGTCTTTAACAAAAATTGATTTTCAAGTTCTTCAGCTTGTTTCGTATATTCTTTTGCTTTTCGAATATTTAGTTCATTTTGTGAACATCTTTTTAACATTTCTGCTATGTTATGTTTTATATGTATAATCTATTAAAAAATAAATAAATAAATAAATTATTAGTTGGGAAGAATAAAACGATAGCTTAATAATAATTGTTCAACTAACCTGAAAATCATCAGTATTAAATTTTTCTTTATGTTCGTTCGAAATAGATAATGTACGCTCATAAATATTAATTGCATCTTCGAATTTATTTTGAATTGCTTTTGCAGCAGCCAAGGCTGAAAATTAAATTATGTGTTTATTTTTGCTTGACGAATTCAAAAACATTTAAAATAGCGTTCTTATGAACTTTCATTCATTTGCTTTTTAAGGGGCTACGGGAGCGAAGTGGTTTCTCATGTTTTTCCCGCTAAGATGGCGTTGTGTGTCATTAAAAGTATGCCCAAATATCAAGTAATTCAAAAATTTGCCAAGAGATGTCAGAATGGTAGCTAATAATATTTAATGCATTTGGTTGATTTTCATTGATCTTTTAATAATAAATACTTTATAAATGTTATTATATATTATGTATCTTTTATAAAAGCATAAAAATATATAAATATAGGCCAAAACGTTTAGACGTGGCTCCTGAACCCCCTTAAGGATTACAAATATTAAAAAGGACAAGAAATTCTGGTTTACATTACACTCCAGATGTGAATCCCTGTACTACAACTTAAGAGTAGTTGAAAAAGCCATATGTTATGAACGGAATAGTGACACCATTCGCGAGGTTGTACGATAAAGAAAGGAGACCGTCATTCAAGTCAATGGAGAAATATATCTTTTATTATTATTTGAATTTCCTACCATGATTCTAGTTTATTTATCTGCTTTTTATGTACTCAGACACACGTCTATTTTCTAGTTTAATCAGGTTCCTTTTATCCAATTGTATTACTGCATCATTTAGAAAGAACCTTCTTTATGTCTCTTCTATAGGACGGTGCGTCCCAATAACTCATTTTTCTCGTAAAGTTGCCCGAGGACGGTTTTTGTGAAGAGATCCAATACTCCAATCCAGGTCATACTTGAGGAATTGTTAATATTAAATAATTTTTTAATCCAGACCCAAAATTAACCGAGATACTGCCAATCAAAGTTTCTATTTTATTTTTTTTTACATTTCGAGAAACTTTGTCTAACTTTGATCGGCCGTATCTCGGTTAAATATATGGTCTACTAATTCATTTTGTCAACTAAATTTTAGCAAATTTAATGCTCTACTGTATTGGCCTATGTATGGTGCATAAAATCTATCTATTTAAATTAGCACCCCGAGACGCGCACCTTAAGTTTAAATTTTCACAAAAAATTTTACTTTTTAAAGAGCATGTAAAAAATAATTGATTTTTGAATTTTAATCAAAATCATTAGAGCCGATTTGAGAAAATTTGATATTTATTTTGAAATTTGATATTTAAAGGTAATTTTTTATGACAATTAAAAATTTTTTAATTGGGCCAAAATAGGCCAAACTATGTGGTACTTTATTTGTAGCCTCAAGCGAATTATTCAATTTTCAAAAGACTTCCCGATAAGCTAGAAATTTGATTTGATACTTATGGGTCAATTCCTTTTTTTGGACTAAAAAGTTAAAAATAAAAATATAATAAAAAAATGCTTTTATTTAATTTTAACTAAAAAGAGAGAAATAATTTAATTTTTCTTGTTAAAATTGTTGAATATTTATAACTTAAAATAAAAGCGTGGGTCGTTCGTTGATATTTTAAGGATATTTTAATCCCTTCGAAGCGCCCCAGGCTTTTATTTCAAGTCAAAATATTCAACAATTTTAACAATAAATTATTTGTTTTTTTAGTTCAATTTAAATAAAAAGTTTTTTTTTATATTTTTGATAAAGCACTCATTTTTTTGAAATTCAAAAAAAATTAAATTCTAATAAGAAAATAAACAATAAAAAAATATAAATACCGTTTAAAATGGAAATAGTTTCTCGTAAAAATCTTTCGCCGGCTACCTTAGTTTTATTTAATAATGATTCAAATAGTTCTTCTTTAGTGGTGATTTGTTCATTGTGATCAATTGGTAGATTACAAAATAATCGAAGAGGTTGGAATATTCTCAAAATCTAAGAAAGTAAATAATTAATTATTAAATATCAAAGTTAACTCTAATTTACAAAAAATTGATATAATCATACATGTATATACTACATGAATAAAAAAAAAAAAAAATTAAGAAGTCCTGTTCTAATGAACCCAAAATAAAAGAGGGACAGGACCTGAGGGCAAAAGCCGGGACCGTGAAACTTATTTTAGCTACAGATCCCTACAATCCTAGCAATCACCCAACAGGTCACACAAACTGAGTCTCTTCTTCTATCAGTAAGATTCTTGACTTAAAACAATTTCGAGAAGCTGACTGTAGCACACGTATGAAGCAGAGAGACCAAACTTAACAAAAAAATGACCCAGAAATTTTTTTTTTTTTTTACTGAACTCTCTCAATTAAATTAACCAGAGACGCATAGAAAGGAGTAAAAATCAATGGTGCAAACTCCAACTGAGATCACACCAAAGAAAAATAAAGTATTTTAAAGTTTTTAAGTTTCTAAAATTTTATGAATTCCTTTCAAGCATTCTTTTGCATATCTATATATGGGTCATTACATTCCATGCCAAATCGACAAATTTTTTTCCTGACCACCGCGGATTTCGCAGAAAATTTCCTATCTTTTTTTCTACCCCTTTTTTTGAGAATTTTTTCCAAATTTTTTTAGCCAACTTAAAAAAAGTTATGGATTTTTTAAAAAAAACTGTTCTTTTTTTTTCAAATAACTATAAATTATTTTAAAATTGATATTTCGGAACCCCGCAAGGCTATAAAAATTTTGTTTTTTAATGAAGTTTTCAGAAAAAAATACAAAAATTATTTTAGAAGCCCGGATATATGAAATATTTCAGTTTTTTTTGAAAAATACCCTAATTTTAATCCGACCATTTTTTTTTTTTTTTTAACTCAAAAAAAACTTCCAACTAATTCTACAATTATCCCACCTAATTTCAAGATGTGCCGACGATTGTTTCTACTTTTTTTTTTGGTTATAAAAAAATTTTTCTTGAAATTTGGTTTATTTTTTACGTAACCTTTTTATGAAATTTTTTCAGCTTTCTCGTGAAAGTTTAGAAGTTTCTCTTCGAAGTAAAACTTTTCCTGACTTCTCCTCCCTTTCTTGAAAATCATGACTTTAGACTTCTCTACATTTACAGTTATTTTGTTCTTCTTGCAGTATTTCTCTATCTCCCTCAACATCTCTCTCAGTCCGTTCTCTTCTTCTGCTACTATCGCCACACCATCCGCGAATTTTATACAAAAGACTATTCTTCTTCCCACCACTGTCCCTCCTGTATTCTTCCTTTCCCATTCTTTCTCTATGTCATTTATTATATATGTTTATCAGTGTGGGCATCCCTGTTTTATTCCCTTGCTCGTCTAGAATGCTTCATTTCCCGTTCCTTCCTCTCCTTTCACCCTGTTTCTTGTTTTTCTGTAAATTTCCCTTATCTGTCTATCCGATCGAATGCCGCCTTCAGATCTAGGAATTACACATATAGTCCTCCTCTTCATTTTATCCTCTCTTCTATCAGTGTGTTCATCGTGAATGTTGCATAACCATTCTGCCTTTCCTTAATTTTTTCTTTTGCCTCCAACCATACCTACATCCTGTTTTTGATCATTCCCGTCATTATCTTGTTGAACTGCTTAATAACGCCACTCCTCTGTAGTTTTTTGTTTCACTCGTTTCGCTTGTGAATCCGGTATATTTTTGTTTCTTTCCATTCTTCCATTATCATTCCAGTTGTTGGAGAGATGGAGGTTACGCAAAAAAGCCAGAAGGTTGGGAGCACTGCTCCTCAAGGCTTGCTCGAGAGCAACTGGCCGCAGCCGAAACGTCGAGTAAACGTTTAATCCCAGGTGACTTAAACCGAGAAAACATCTTCGCATACACCCGGTCACCGGAAACTTTCCAGAATATATATATCATAGGCATAGCCGGGGGGGGGGGGGTTCAAACCCCCCTCCCTCCATGGAACCCAAGCAATGACTAGATATTTAAGCTCTATAATACAAATTATATTTCATATAGGGTAAGAGAAAGTAAAATATAAAAAAAAAAAAATTATTTATAAATACCCTAAAATAATCTTAAATTTTTCAAATTTTTGAAAAAACTTTCTTGAACCCCCCCACCAAAAATTTCTGGCTACGCCAATGATATATATAAACAGTAAATAGTACGTATAAATATTTAATAATAATGTTGGTGTTGTTTATTTATAATTATAAAAGGATTTTTTCAAATTTCATTATTTTAAGCCGAATTGACGAAATTGCCTATTTCATGAAATCGGCAAAATCTTATTGTTTTCGTGAATTCGGCAGAGGGCTTGGCGAATTCACGAATTAGGCAATATTTTTTGCAAGGGCGGATACAAGGGGGGTAAAGGGGGTAATTACCTCCCCCCCCCCCCCGAGATTTGAAAAAAATACCAAAAATTTTGTGTCTCTAAAAAAAAAAAATACGGACGGGAAAAAAAATTTTGGTTCTGCAAGTTCCGCGGGCGGCAAAAATTTTTGTGTCCGCAAAACTTTGGTTTTTTCGCAGAAAAATTTTTGAGATTACCCCCCCCCCCCCCCCCCCGAGAAACACCTGTGGATCCGCCCTTGATTTTTTGTTAGTTTTGCCTTTTCACGAAAAAAAGCATCCATTTGCTTTTTTATGTTTTTCATTTCTCGAATATATTTAGCACCTAATAAATGTCGTTTTATAATTTTGAAAAACACTCCACATTTGTATAATTTGATGATGTACTGAGGTTGGATTGCGTTAGGCATTCCGAAATATTTGTTAATAAATTATTTTAATGTGGAAGTCGTTGGTTTGCTTTTTCTCCATAAGCTTAAAATCATAATATTAATATGTATTATATCTGTTTCAAGACCTGTTATTAAAACGATATAATATTTAAAACAATTTGCAAGGGCCCGGGCCTAGTCTGTTCGGTCCGTTGCAGTAAGGTTCTCCTTAGGAAAAAAAAATTTAAATCAACATTAGGCAACTCACAACTTCAGTTCGTTTAGCTTTTAGGATCAGATGCACAGAATGAGCTACTGGCGTGGCTTATTTCGTGAAATGGGCAAACATTTTGTGGCCGAATTCACGAAAACGGCAAAATTTTGCCGATTTCATGAAATAAGCAATTTCGCCAATTCGCCGTAACATATATATATATTTATTTTATTTATTCCGAGTTTTTTATAGTTTAACGAAAAATAATATACCTCATTTTTGGTATCCTCTTCTAATAGATCACACGTTGATGAAACTATTTCTCTTTGGGTTTGTAGGGTCTCATATTCTTGTCGTACTTCTTCAACTACATTGCAATATATAAATCTTTCTATCGGGGTCTGTTTAACAATAATATTAATTTCGTGTTTAGGCGGTAAATTTATCTGTAAAAAATATTAATTAATGTTTTTTTTTTAAATACTCAAACTTGCTATATAAAATGATAATAAACGTAACAATAAAATTTCTAATTCTACAATATATATGTTATATCTATATTTTCTATGAAAAATATGTGATATTTTGATTGTAATTCCAAAGTAACTAAAGCACTAAACGACTCTATTCAATAGATTAATCATTCCCATGTTTTGTAAATATAATATATCAATATATAAACTAAAAAATAGAATTTTTTTATTTACTTGGTTAATAACGTCTTTTTTAAAAGTCCGCCACAAACAATTGGATAATAAATTGATCAGGGGCCTCTCAGCTCCATGATCGAATGGGTCTATAAAAAGAGATTTGAACTGCTTTTCTGTTAATGCCGGCTTCATTTGGAGAAAGCTTAGGAGCCAATATGTATCTAAAAAAAGATTTCAGAAATTAGTATAATTAACATAATCAAAGACAAATTTAAATTAAACATTTTCTTCTGTTATGATATTTTAAATAAATATAGTGAGGGGGGGGGGGGGGGTAGTGAAGTGAAACATTTTAGCAATATTTGTAATAAAACGGTTAAATATTATATATTTTTTGAATCATTTCTGAGGTAATAACATCTGGGTTTGATATAGTTTGAATTGAGAGTTCATTGACATTGAAGGATTCTTCATGTAGTTTGATAAGGTTGGAATTTAATGGAAGAGAGTGTCTGGACAAATAATCAACATTCCCATGTTGTTTTGCAGGACGCTGTTTAATTATATAACTCAGATAGGTATACAATTCTCAATTGGAAGATTGCTCCTTAATGGATAGCAGGTTCTTCAAGCAATATTTCAATAAAAAACATAATTATTTTTCATTTTCAGGATTTTATTCATTTGATGACTGTGTGTCCACATATACCACCAGTTTCGGTCACTCAAATGACCATCATCAGATCTGCAAAAGCGACATATTACAACGTGAGAGCTGGCACAAGTCAAAGGAAAAACAAAAAACTAATCACATAGACACCCACACATATATAGATATAATTATATATATATATATATAATTATATATAATTGATGTTGTTGATATACATAATTATATATAATTGATGTTGTTGATATATATAATTATATATATATATGGGTGTCTGTGTGATTAGTTTTTTGTTTTTCCTTTGACTTGTGCCAGCTCTCACGTTGTAATATGTCGCTTTTGCAGATCTGATGATGGTCATTTGAGTGACCGAAACTGGTGGTATATGTGCACACAGTCATCAAATGAATAAAATTCTGAAAATTAAAGAAATTGTGTTTTTTATTGAAATATTGCTTGAAGAACCTGCTATACATAAAGGAGCAATCTTCCAATTGAGAATTGCATATGATTCTCTTACACCCATAGGCGCCGGAACTAGGGCGGGGGGGGGGGGGGTAAGGGTACATTGCCCCCTCCTGGCATCCTATAGGAGGAGGCAGAGGGGGGCAATATGTCTTCTTTTATTTCATTTATTTTTACAAATGATACATTTTTACTTTTGAAAAATAAAATCTTTAAAATTAAAAAAAAATTAAAAGAGTAAGAAATTCATTTTTTTCCAAAATATTTTATATAGGCCCTATTGTATTTCTAATTTCTAAAAACATTTTATATTCAATTAAAAGAAGAAAATTTAAAAATATTTATTTCCTTCAAATAGTATAAATAGCCTAAAAAAATTTTTGATAAAATCACTAGCAAATTTAAAATTTTAATTTTATTAAAATTGGTTTTTTATTTAAAATTTTTAAAGCTTTATAGTAGTTTGTTTTTGTTTTATACTTTTGAACATATTAAATTATTTTAATTTTCTAAAAAAAAATTTTTTGCCCCCCCCCCCCCTGATTCAAATTCATTCCGGCGCCCCTGCTTACAATCTCCGATTATTCAGATATATACCTGGTATATGTGAAAAAACTCATTTTTTTTAACTCGAAGCTTGTTTACTATATAGATGATTTACTATTGGTCGGATAAATTTGCTAGTTTATTATATTAGCCTTAGGATTAGCGCCTTGGATAAATACCTGAAATCGTTTTTTGCAAAGGCGTTCCAGAAATTATCCAACGATTTGTGGAAAATAATTTGGATGCCATGAGAGCAGGTTGACATGTAGTAGAAACAAGTTGTCCCTCATCTAAACAAATTCTCCACCAATAAATTCTATTTAGTGGAGATGAGGGTTGTAGATACTTTTTTTTTCTACGAAATCTATTTAAAAAAAAATAATAATAATAATCTGTTAATAAATAAATGAAAAATTTTAATTCCAAATCTAGGCCTAGACAAATATTTTAACATACATAATAATAGCAAAATGTAAATTTGTACATCATTGAAAATAATCTCATTGCATTTTTAAATTAAACAAGTTAATCTTGGTAAAATTTTGTTTCGTAAAATCAATATTATGATAATAATGAAGATTTTCAAAAAAATTAAGTTACCTTTCATTGTCCGTATTTACTGTTGTGTATTTAAGTTCTTTTTTTAATGTTTCATATGTAGCAAATACTATTAGTTTATTCGCTAAAAATGTTGGTTGTATGTAACCATGAATGTCAAACCCTCTGAAACATAATAATAATAATAAATAATAAATGACAGGCCGCACTGATTCGAACATATTGTAAATTCAGATACAAGAGGCCCAGGTTTATTTTTAAAACTTTTTTTATGGAGAAATGAAATCCAGTAGACCCAGACGTCCTTTTATTTGGACAATATTTCAAAGCACCTACCATGGCACTAGCTTCAGTGCCGAGAGGAAAATGAATGTGGGCTTTTTCCAAAAATTACCCCCTTTTACAGTGAAGAAAATGTGATTTGAAATACTCATATTGGGCAAATAAAAGGACGTCAGAGTGATTGGATCTGCTGGTTTTCATTCTTTGCATCATAGCCTCTCAAATATTTTATTGAGATAAATTAAAAAATAACTTTACCTGAAAAAAAAAATATCATGTTGAACATCTGAATGTAGTTTGGTTTGAATTTCAGATTTCCATTGGGTATAAAGGGCCTCTGGAGCAATGATAAGAGTTGCTCTTGCTGGGTAGTAAGCCTGCAAAAAAGGTATTTTCTATTCAATATTTGGTTTTTATAGAAATCTAGCACCATTAGAAATAATATTGGGTACAGAAGGAACTGGAAAGTAAAACCAGCATATAATGGTGGCCTCTTACATCAATTTAATTCGTAGATATTTCGACTGGCATCACGCCTGGTAAATTATACATATAATAGATATTACATTCCATTTTTAAACTTGATTTTTTGAAGGGCCCCTGTCAATCAATATGTTAAAAAATATTTTTAAAAATTTAGAGAAGCAGGGGGCTGATGCCGAGGGTAAGTTTTGCATGAGAACTTATGAGTTGGTATTTTATATACAATATTATCCCCAATCTTCACGATCACTCATTATCTCGATAATTAAAATTTTTTTTTCGCTATGCATTATTATAAAATTTAAATGCTGATAGAGACCCCTAAATTCGTTTTAAATACAGCCAAATTTTTTTCTAGAGCATTTTACATGTGGGAGATTCGAATGACATAAAATTTTAAACACTTCATTTTTAATTTTTTTTAATGAGACTGTGAGTGTTTTTTATTGGTGAGGCCAAACATCCCATGGCCCCCGGGAATCGAACCCAGGGGCCATGGGATGTTTGGCTTCACCAGTAAAAAACAGTCTCGTTAAATATATCTATGACTTGTTTAGTCCGAATCGGGGTATTTTGAATACTATTATCTTATTCAAATATATAGATCTCGAAAAATATTTAGCTTCATTTTTAAGCATCACCCTAATATATATACTGTATATAAAAACAATTGATGTAAGAGGTATGTACATTAAAAAAAATTAATATACATATGATTGTAATACGTTTTAGTTTAATAAATATGGGCAAAGGTTCTAACGAAAGCTACCGAAATGGCGGAAACGAAAAGGAATTTATCCATTTGTTAACCTAAAAAGTCTCTGAAAAAGAATTGTCTTTTAATGTAAACATTTCCCCTCTCCAGCGCTCCACCCTGCTAAAAAATGTACTAAAAAACAACATGGAGACTGCAAGTTAACCTAGATAATTTTAAAATATATCGAATTTTCACTTAATTTTAAAATATTGTATAATAACTTTTTCCTGAATAAAGAAATATTAACATATTTTTTATTAGAATAGGAAGAATAAATGAGCAAGCAGCTAGTTATATTTCAATTTATTAACAAACCAGGGCCGACGTTTCGGTCACGTATGGGACCATCTTCAGGGCCAGGTTAATGTCCGAAAATACATACAATCCTCGCCAAGTTATATTGGGCATTCACAATTATACTTAAACTAATCATGATCATGCCTCAAATTTTAATTATTATCATACCATGGACAGAGAGTGAGTGATAATAATTAAAATTTGAGGCATGATCATGATTAGTTTAAGTATAATTGTGAATGCCCAATATAACTTGGCGAGGATTGTATGTATTTTCGGACATTAACCTGGCCCTGAAGATGGTCCCATACGTGACCGAAACGTCGGCCCTGGTTTGTTAATAAATTGAAATATAACTAGCTGCTTGCTCATTTATTCTTCCTATTCTAATATCAACACTCAGCTATATACCTCCTTCAAACATATTTTTTCTAAAATAATCTATAAAATTTGACTTTATATTATATTATAAAAGTAAATAACTAAGAAATTACATTTATAATATTTATATTATATATATCGCGTATATAAGCCGCGAGAGGGAAATTTATATAATTCCAATATTTATTCAAAATTCAAATACTCGAAAAAAGTAAGGGTGTGTCGCCCGGAGTTGAACTACGGATTCACCAATTTGTACTCGGTGTGCGCTTACTGGTCCATTTCTCCTGATGAATAAAATTGCTTTCTGAGTGAATTCATATACCCTAAAGTCGTGCTGTGGTCTAGTGGTAAGGCACACTGAGTACAAATTGGTGGATCCGTGGTTCAACTCCCGGCGGCACACCCTTACTTTTTTCGGGTATTTGAATTAATAAATATTGGAATTATAAAAATAAATAACTCTGAAGTCATAGTTCGGAAAAATTGGTGACAACTTTTTCAACTACCTATTATAAACTAGCTTCGAGGATTGAATTTAAATTTACCTGAGATTTCCAACAATTTGGACATAGGAATTCATCCACCATGTACTCCGTTTTCAGCCCGATACACTTTCGATGCTGATATTTTTTGCAGGCTTTGCAAAGAACTGTATCTTCAATATCTTCTAGACCACATGTACAATTGATATTAACAGAATACGTTTGTATAACAGATTCAATCACTGTGGAGACGGAATCTAGTTTCATTTCTTCTAACTGCAAAGATTAGAGAATAAAATCATTTATATATAGACCGAAACTCCTCAACTACGCTGATTTTTCGGCAAGGATGTAGGAAGGGAAAAACAAAAATGAAAATTTTTTGTTTTTCCTTTCCTACATCCTTGTTCGATTTTTTTTCACGATAGGCCTAAATCGGTTCCAAATCTATAAAAAAAAATCTGGTGTGACTGGCGCACAGCACACAACTTTCTCTTACCCTTCGGTAAGAGAAAGTTGCGCACTGTGCTGGTCACACCAGATTTTTTGTGTCGAGATATATTTAGTTTCCGATAGCACCTTAGTTTCAAACTTGCATTTTAAATGTTGACTGCTTCAAATAAACTATGGTTATTTTTCAAAATTTTAATCTCATATTTGGACATTTTATACACAATATAGAATCGTAAATAAATACAAAATTTCATAAGAATTGGAAAAAAAAATTTTAAATGCCTAAAAAGTTCTAAAGGGGACCCCCTTTTGAATCGAAATTAACATACAAATCCCTATAGGAAATTAACATTAGGCCTATGCGAAGAAAAGGTGGAAAGGGAATTTAATAAAAAGAGTAGAGAGAGACGATAATGTTTGCAAGTGAGAGAGAGACATATATGTTTTCTTTGAAACAATTAAAGACACAAATAAATTTAAAAAAAATGGGAATTTAAATAATAATTGATTTTTAATCTAATAAAAAGAAAAAGATTTAAATTCCGTTACCATGGCAACCATTTCTATCTTTCCTATGAAGAACAAGAGTAAAGTGGTCTTCAGAAGATTTCAACGGCAAAATGAGAATATACATTTTAAAGAGCATCTAAAAAATAATTGATTTTTGAATTTTAAAAAAAATCCTTGGAGGGAATTTTGAGAAAATCGAAAAAAACTGAAAAAGTACATCAGTAAAGTACTAGTACTTTTTGGCCGATTTTGTTCAAAAGCTTATTTTGAGCGTGTGGGAAGGTACCTAAGTTAAATATAAAATTTCAATCCGGTAGCTCAATTCCTTCATGCTAAAAAAATCGTTACACACACACAGACACACACACACACACACACACGACCAATTTGCGGGACCCACTTTTTTGGACTCAGGGGACCTCAAAACATGTATATCCATCAAAATCTCGACATCGAATTTTTGACATGATCGCAATACTTTCTCTCTCTATATATTTCATATATAGGCTAAGAGAAAGTAAAAATTCATGCCAAGTTTTAGATCTTAATTTTAATATTAACCCGCTCCCCCCCCCCCGATAGCCAAGAGAAAGGTTGAACAACCTGGATAATATTGGGACCGATTCGGGGGAACATTTAATGACGATAGGAGGAAATACCGTCAGGGCCTGAGGATTTTATCGACCACCAGCTCCTTAGTAACTTTTTTAATTAGTTTATCTCTAAAATGGATTTTATCCATTGAGATATTATCGGAATACTGGGTCGGAAGATCGCGACTATTGGCTTTATCGTCAATAGTAGAAATGGACGCGAAGAGAGAAGCAAAGACTTGGGGTTTATCAAATGGGGTAGTGGAAATTTTACCATCGGGCAGATTAAGAGGTGAAAATGAGGATGAGGAAAAGTTGCGCCCTACGGCTTTGGCCAAGGACCAGAAGCGCTGACTACCATTTGGGCAAGATTGGGCCAATTGGTCGCATTTTCTCTGGTCGAAGGCCAAAAAGTTCATCAGCATACATCTGTTCAAAATGAACATTTCATAATAATTTGTCAATCATATTTTTTTACTTCGACTATATAAAATTACACGAACGGCCCTGAACCCTCTTGCTCGCCTCCGGCGGGCAAGTTTATTGCAAATTTGGGATATTTCTTGTTGCAATCCATATTGAAGAAATTTGATTATAATTAATTTTCCGAAATATTTAAGAGATTCAAATTATTACTACGTGTACTTAATTTCAAATAGATTCAATGAAAATTGTGGATTTCTATAGAACATATACATACATACATGCATACATTTTTCCATTTCATTTTTATATATATACAGGATACTAGATGAGTCATGAGGTTTTCCCCCGGTTTATGGAAGTGATTCCAGACAAGATTTTGAACAAAAAATGTAAATAAACTAATGGGATGAAATTCATAATTAAAGAGTTATGTCAATTTCATTTTTTGACATCTTACATTCAAATGCTCTAAGCTATATAATGAGATAAGACTTTTAGGCATATCAGATTATTATGTTGATGTTTTTCTGACGAATTATTTAAAAATAACTTTGTATTTTTTTTATAAGTAAATGATATCATCACCCCCCCTTAACCAACAAGCTCCACCCTGTATGCTGCCAAACATTCAAAGAAAACTCCCACTCCAAGTGAAATTAACCAATCCCTGATCAAGAAGTGTCAATTTGTGAGAAGCTCCTGTGAAATGCCCATGAAAAGAAAAAAGAGGGGGTGATCGCTTTCCATAGATTTCCCCTTTTCTGTTGCTACCAACGCCAAAAACAAAACTGAGTGGACAATTAATTCTCTTATTGACTCATATTTGAATGTCTCGCAAAACTTTTTGACTCTCCTTCTCCTAATCAAGAATCAAGTGCAATAGAAAGTTTTCTATTTAAATGTGATCAACAAATTTAATCCATAGACATTTTTAATACTGCTGGATTAATTCGACATGAGAAATATTAACAATTCTCTTTCAAACACAGTGCAATAATTCTCCTCCTGAACGTCGAACTCTTTTAGAGTCAACCACCAGATATGTCGCATCATCGGCTGCAACAGGTGCCCTCCAAGCCTTGAAGGAACACCACCAACATGCCGGCCTCGGATTTCGTCTTATATAATTATGTGTTATGTTTAATTTCCAACGGTACCGGATATGTAGGGTATATGTTCTATAGAAATTCTCAATTTTCAATGAAACTATTTGAAATTAAGTACACATATAGTATTTGAAACGGCGAGTAACAGTTATAATTTCAATCTTATACTTTTGGAATATATGATTTATGGTCATTTCCAGGCAGATACTTTGGGCAGTCATAAAGTCATAAATAGGATAAATCCCGCCGAAGGTAAGCTTTGGTAATAGATATAAATATTATACCTTATTTTCCGTTTCGTCAACAGTTGAGAAGATTACATAATCTTTTGTAGTTAGAAGATTGAAAAGAAAAGAAGACATTTGATTGTTTAATATAAGGGATAAAACATCAACTGTTTTTCCAAGACCCATCTCATCAGCCAGGACACCACCTTAAAACAATAATTATTTAATAAATAATTATACGTTTTTTATTTTAAAAGATTTTTTTACCTTTACACAATCTGAAATGATTTAATTCCATTGATGTCATTATTTCATAATATGGATAATACCAAATTGTTTTTATTTTATCAATACTTTGATTGTATTTAAGAATCGGAAGTTTATCATCTGTAAAGAAAAGAATAAATTAATATTTATATATATATTGTAAGGGAAAAATGAATTTACTTTTTAAATAAATTAAAATCAGTGATTTTAAAAAAATCAATAAATAAAACTTTTCTAATATTGTGAAATTGTGCATGATGTAATGCAACCCCCACCCTCGTGATCTCATCGATGACCTCACACCCCCATTCCGCCAAGATAAAGAAAACACTTCGTTCGGACCAAATATGGGCACAAGTCTGAGTGACAATCCCTCACTCCCCTGATGACTCATCAGGATGATGACATACATACAGAAGAAGGGAGAATGTGCCCTATATAAGGCGATGGGTCGGAGGGCCCGGCTCATTCGATCACTTGTCATTCAATCACTCATCATTCAGCTCATGGAGCATTATCATTCGAACACACACACAACCTATCTCACTTATACCTAATTCAGTCATCGTAGATGCTGGAACCTGGCCCATCTAGTTAGGGGGACTCTAGGTGAATATGCCTGCCCCTACTAGATAAACTCCTTCATAGCTGAAACCATCCAGCAATCCATTCTAAAGTGACTCCGCACTAAACAGGTGCAAAATTTCCTAAACGTCAAGAAGTACCCTATTCTGCCCGGACGAGGGGCCGACGGGCCCAACACTCTTCGTGGATGCTGGACCCCCGCCACTGATAACCCCCGCAAGCTCATCGTCATCAGCCCATGGACCTAATCATTCTATTCAGATAAGCACACTTTGTAACTGAACTTGTAATATTATCAAAATATTGATTCAAAAGTAAAATAAATAACTCTTGTAAATATTTGTAAAAAAAACACTTCTTTCAGCAAATGCGAAGCACCCCATTAATTAAATTAAATAAAGTATTTTTGTTAAAATTTACTAACTTATTATTTACCTTAGTCCCAGCCTTTTAAACAAACCAAAGCACATTACAATATATATATATAGTATATTAAATTAATAAAAAACTAACTAGCAGTTGAGTGGAGAAGAAATATATTAATTCAACTGTAAGCTAAAATAATTTTTTTCTACAATTTTAGATACTACAGTAGTATTATACTTTAATCGAAAACTATACGCGTGTGCTTTATAGGATGAATACTTTATCGCGTGGCAGTCATATACTCACGATAATAAACAATTCTTATTTGAAATTTTTATTTCCGAAAATGCCTTGTTTTTAATATATAAACCTGTCTCGAGATAAACAAATTCATCTTGTATATATTTTTTAATATAACACCAGAGGCGTACCGAGGCAGTTGGGGGCCTGGGGAGGCACTAAAAGAGGGGGCCTTATATTGAATTTTTTTTTTTTTTTGGGGGGTGCTCATCTTTAAAATATCCCTCTCCTCCATACACAAAAATATTTTTAAAATACCGTATATCCCTGAACCCCAAGGGCCCCGGGGCCTCTCAAAGAGAAATTTTCATTAAATTTTGTTTTTTTTTTTATCTAAATTTTTCCGTTTTTACTTGAGCCCTGAGGGCCTCGGGGCCTCTCAAAGAGTAATTTTCATTAAATTTTGTTTTTTATAAATATATGGGGGCCTATGCCGGCTCGGGGCCTGGGGCGGACCGCCCCCCTCGGTACGCCACTGTATAACACGTACATTTCCAAAAAGGTTGTACAATTAATTATTTGATAATACCCTGGTAAGTTGAATGAAATAATATTGTATATATGAAAAAATACCATTATATTGCTATATATATATATATATATATATGTTCTTGAAGGTTTCCGCGACCGGATGTATGCGAAGACAAGTTTTTTTTAACCCGAGAAAACTTGTCTTCATATATATATATATATATATATGACTTAAGGTCTCTTCAAATATATATAATAATATACAGTATAATTTACCATAATAATATTGTTTTTAAGCATAGGGAAGATAATTTTTTATCAAGTTAATATATAAAATTTAATATCATATTTCTATAAATTTATATTGGATAGGAGACGTTGCAGCCAAGGAATTAAATAACGTTTCGGCCGCCATTCTGTATCTATCGTCATTAGGGTCCGACCGAAACAAGATTTTCAGCCGAAACCGAAACCGAATATTCGGCCTCAACCTTAGTTTCGGCCGAAACCGTAACCGAAACCGAAACTTGTATATCCTATAAAAATTTTTTTTCATTTTACCTTTTTTTTTTTTTTTTGAATTTTTTTTTCCCTCCCGTGAAAATCATTTTACCTTTTTTTTAGGGATACTAAAATTTTTTCTCCCTCAAGTGCAAATTATTTGACCTTTTTTTTTTTTCTTTTGCATGCGAGTCTCATCCCATTTTTTCAGACTCTGGTTTCGGCCGGCCGAAAGGTTCGGCCACTTTTTGGCCGAAACCGAAACTACGGCCGAAACCATGATTTTTGGCCGAAACTGGCCGAAACCGTAACCGAAACCGAATATTCGGTCGGTTCCTAATCGTCATGTATATATTAATATTAGAAAAGGATTGAGGTAAATTCACAGACATGTCTCCTGGCCATCAATAAATAAAAATTTTGACGACCTCTGCCCCTTCAACTTTTATTGAGAAATTGTATTGTAAAATTAAGACTGAAATGTTTCCGACTTGATAGTTAAACTCAAATAACACATCTTTCAAAACCACTTAAAAAAAAAATTCAATTTACCAAAAGGCGGATTGGCTTTTTCTTGATTTAACATCCAACATACTGTTTCAATTTGATATTTCCTTAAGGTTGGTATTAATAAGTGATTATCTAATTTATAGTAAAAATGTTTGTGTACTTTTTTTATTTCATTGTATATGTGCTGAAAAACGTCTTGTATTTTAATACCTGAAAAAAAAAAAAATATTAAATAATAATATAAGATTGTAATTTTATTTATTTATCGAGAGTCGACTGTATATAAATTAAGGAGTACAAGAAAGGAAAAATTTTTTTGCCCCCCCCTCAAGCCAAAACTGAAATGACGTCCTTGCTTGTATCCAACTAAATCTAGTTATTGATATTTTGAAAAATTGAAAATTATTAATAATAAACAAAATAATAATGTACCTTTAATTCCAACATAAGAGTTACGCTTTATAGTTTGTTGGAGTCTTAATGGGAAGTGTATTAAAGGTTCAGCAAAATCTAAAATTCCACATAAATATGGTTCCCCTTTATTAATAAACAAACACGCCTTTAAATTTTTATGGGTATAGTCTACAAAAAAAATAAATAATTAATATTTAATATACATTAATAATCTGGAGTAATAAGAGTTTTTTTATTGTATAAATAATTATATCAATATAAAATACATTTTTTAATAACCATACAATATTTATTCACTTAAATATCAGTAAAAAAGTAAGCACCGCCAGTCGAACAATTTTGAATATTATTTCATAGACCCTTTATTATAAATATAATGTATTAATTTTTACTTTCTCTTACCTATATATCCATCAAAACCTCAAGATCGAATTTTTTTTTTATTTGTTTAAGGTCTTTTTCGGCATCTAAGGCCATTTAGACCCCATCCCTATTTATTTCAAATGATTGGTAGCCAAATAAAGAAAACAAAATTTAATAAATAAATATTTTTTTATTAAATATAATTGTAATTTTGTTTTTTCTATCATATATATGACGAAGAGGCAGTAAATTTTAAAATTGATAGGGGAAGGTCTCAGGTGGTTTATGGACATTTGATGGAAAAAACAAAATTATAATTAATTTTAAACTGGTAACCGTTGGCTCTAGTTGAAACATTATGCTTTAATAGGAGAATTAAATTAACAAGGTTTTCTGTTTCAATAATATATTAATTTGATATTAACACTTTATACGTATTTCGACACCATATGTGTCATATCATAGTGATTCTAGTCCATTCAGTATGTAATTCGCTTCTGAAGATGACACATATCCCGTTCGGATCCACAAATCCTGTGTCCGTCGAGTGTAGCTGTAGCAGATTAAAGTAAATAGAAGATCATTTATATATTTTTCAAAATAAATTCTATTCCAAGGCAATAATTGAACATGTTTAGGTCTCTCATCTTGAATTTCTTCATGTTTCGGCCTTTGATCGAAGCTGTTGTTTGATGCAATAAGATCATCCACGTATAGGCCAACCATCAATTTTTACTTTCTCTTAGCCTATATATGAAATATATAGGAGAGAAAGTATTGCGATCATGTCAAAAATTCGATGTCGAGATTTTGATGGATATACATGTTTTGAGGTCCCCTGAGTCCAAAAAAGTGGGTCCCGCAAATTGGTCTGTGTGTGTGTATGTATGTGTGTGTGTCTGTATGTGTGGACAGATTTTTAGCATGAAGGAATTGAGCTACCGGATTGAAATTTTATATTTAACTTAGGTACCTTCCCACACGCTCAAAATAAGCTTTTGAACAAAATCGGCCAAAAAGTACTAGTACTTTACTGATGTACTTTTTCAGTTTTTTTCGATTTTCTCAAAATTCCCTCCAAGGATTTTTTTTTAAATTCATAAATCAACTATTTTTTAGATGCTCTTTAAAATGTATATTCTCATTTTGCCGTTGAAATCTTCTGAAGACCACTTTACTCTTGTTCTTCATAGGAAAGATAGAAATGGTTGCCATGGTAACGGAATTTAAATCTTTTTCTTTTTATTAGATTAAAATCAATTATTATTTAAATTCCCATTTTTTTTAAATTTATTTGTGTCTTTAATTGTTTCAAAGAAAACATATATGTCTCTCTCTCACTTGCAAACATTATCGTCTCTCTCTACTCTTTTTAAATTCCCTTTCTACCTTATCTTCGCATAGGAACAATGTTAATTTCCTATAGGGATTTGTATGTTAATTTCGATTCAAAAGGGGGTCCCCTTTAGAACTTTTTAGGCATTTAAAATTTTTTTTTCCAATTCTTATGAAATTTTGTATTTATTTACGATTCTATATTGTGTATAAAATCTCCAAATATGAGATTAAAATTTTGAAAAATAACCATAGTTTATTTGAAGCAGTCAACATTTAAAATGCAAGTTTGAAACTAAGGTGCTATCGGAAACTAAATATATCTCGACACAAAAAATCTGGTGTGACCAGCACAGTGCCCAACTTTCTCTTACCGAAGGGTAAGAGAAAGTTGTGTGCTGTGCGCCAGTATAGGCCAACCATCAATTTTTTTTTTTCGTTTTCACCCTTTATATAAAGACAAGGGTCGGAATTAGTTGGCTTTAGGCAGGCTTTCATGCAATTTTAAGTACCATTGCCTTCCTGATTGTTTTAATCCATAGAGTGATTTTTTGAGATTACACACAATGTTGCCTTCTTTAATTTTATTAATCATCTTCTTTGCCTCACTCTTAATTTTTTTATCGATTGAGGATTTTGCCAATTCTTCTAATGAGTCTTGTAGGTTTTCAGGGACTTCCATATACACTGGCCTGTCGAGATCGCCAATGAAATATGCTGAATTGATGTCAAGTTGATGAATTTCCATTCTCTGTTCCACGGTGATTGCCATCATTGCCCGAATCGTGCTTAGACGAATGGCTGGTGTAAAAGTTTGCTCAAAGTCGAGGACTGGGCGGTGAGAAGATCGTCTGGCCACAAGTCGAGCCGTTTACTTCTTTCGATGGAACCATCTGATTTTAATTTTGTTTTTAAAACAAGTTTACTATCAATTGTCTTACAACTGCTTGGCTTTTCACATAATGACCAAGTTTTATTTCTTAAAAGGGCCTCATACTCGTTTATGAATACCTTCCGCCATTCATCAGAGTCCTGGCCATTTAGGAAGTCTTCAGATGAGCTGTCGTCTTGAAGAACTAGGTAGGATATCCAGATTAGTTGTCAATTCGTCTTGCTCTTCTTGAGAGGGATGTCCTACACTCATTTCTTGCACGATGGGAATCATTCTGCATTTCTTTTTGAGTGCAGATACTTAATTTTCTTCCCAGTGACGTTCTCCGCCCATTGTTTATATTCTTTAAATCTTCTGAAAAAGCATCGCTCTTATTTTTGAGAGGACGAATTACCATGTACCTTAATTTGTGATCTATGAAATTTATAAAATATTTGGCCCCTCCTATGGATTGTTGTTTTATTGGCCCGCAGATGTCTGTGTGTACAATTTCGAGTATCTCTGTTTTTCTTGATGCTTCTTCGGGAATGGTGTTTGACTCATTTTACCTCTGATGCATGTGTCCCAAGACTCAAGTGACCCTTTGAGCTCGCCAACAACTAAAACATTTTTATTTTTTGTTAGATTAGTTAGATCCTTTTCATTAAGGTGGCCGAAGCGTCGATGCCATCGTTGGAGCGGTGACTGCGATTTTGGTGTTTCCACCGCTTTGGCCGATGCTGATTTCGATTCCTGTCCAATGTAATATAAATCATTTTTCCGGTCGGCGATGATCCTTAGGTTCCCGTTCGGATCCACAACTTTAGCTGTGTCCTTCGTGAAAACAACGTTACATATTTTGTTTGTAATTTTAGATTCAGATAATAAATTTGTTTTGAGCCTAGGAACTCATCTTTGAGTGGAACGCCACTAATGTTAATGTTTAAATCCATGTTCCCTTTTCCAACCTCGTGGGTAGTTAATTTGTCCGCCATACATACTTTCTTCATATTGATGAAATCATTCTTGGAGGCACTCATGTGTGCCGTGCAGCCGCTATCGAAGCACCAAGCATTTCTCTGAGGGGATCTCTCGTTCGATGTGGAAAGGACAGTATTTAAAGCTTCTTTTTTCGTTTTATTTGCCTGCGACCTGCATCGAGTCCCTTTGTGGCCGAATCTTTTGCATTTGTAGCATTTTCCATTAAATTTATTATGTTTTGTCTTTCCTTGAATCATTTCGATGATTTTTGTTCTGAGAGTTTCTGGCTTGGGCAGTTCATCGCGGCTTTCAATTGTGCTTCTAAAATTTTCGAAATTATCTGGAAACTGTAAAGTAGCATAATGGTCAATAGATTATCATTTATTTTAATTTGCAGATCAAGTCATTTATCTACGATATCAAAAAAAACGTGCAACGTGTCTCTGGCATCTTCACCACTTTTCATTTTATTTAGAAATAATTGTTTAAGCAAATGTGCTTTCCTGGCTGGCCTATCTGACTGATGAATTTTATGCAGCTTTTTCCAAAGTTCATTTGAAGTGGTACAATCTTTAATTTGTTTTAATACCTTTGGATTAATTGTATGATGTCGGACTGCTCTTTGGCGTCATTTTTATCATGTCTCAATTGCACTTTGAGGTAACATGTAAATCATTGTATTTTTTTTTTTTTTAATTGTTATATCTCAGTTCGGTTTTATGACTTTTCATTGCATACATTTTTCCATTTCATATTTATATATATAGAAGATAGAAGAAAGTTAAAAGATAGATAGATATATATTGGCAAGAGAAAGAAAAATTGGGTTAAAAAATGCAATGACAGTTGGGACGTAGCCGAATCATCATCATTGTTTTGTCTTTTTAGAAAACAAATTTTTAAATTTTAATACATTTATAATTTACTAGATGTTTTTTTTTAAATTGAGCCAATATATTTGAAATACTTGCTCAGCATAGAGGGTATTGAAGTGTGGAAACTATTTAATCAAAATTACGCCCCTTTACTCTCTAAGGGTTGTTTTTAAAATAAATGAGATTGAGCCACCTTCGGGAAGAAAGCGGCCCAATCCTTTGTTTGTTAAATTTATCTATTATGTGAATAAACTTTGCTCCTTATCTCAATAAAGAAATGATACTTGCATCTAAAAGATAATATGTTTATATCCAAGAGAAAGGCTTTAATTACTCCCTCTTTTTTTTTTAAAAGATAAAATGAGTGGGGTCTTTCCCACTTATGTCTATGTACAATTGGGCATACTCTAATTGAGTACACTCGACGGGAGGCACTTTTAGTTTACATGGTGTGGCCAATGGCATAATTGGCTTGTCATTGGTAAAAATAGGCGCCTTCAGTGTCACATTTTTTATCAAATATCCAGAGAAGCAACTATGTAATGCTAAATTTTCTCGTGGCGGCAAATCTGAAAAAAAAGATTAAATTAATATAATTAGATATTTTATTATAAAAATTAAACCTTTAGAAAATATATATAAGGGAAGGTGTATGCTTGTTTCTTGGCAATGAGAAAAAAGCATACACCTTCCCTTATTTAAACAACTTGGCACGCCACATCCTCTCGCAGAAAATATATATATATATTGATCTGGCACCGACTTTTTTTTTTAGTATTTACAAATCCTTCTAAATCTGATTATATTCAGAAATGAAGGGATTTACAATGATGTGGATGAGAGATGTCCAATGATTAGATTAATAGGAAGTGAGGATTTCAGCCCAACAGGATAGCCTCCATCAAATGAAAATTCCAATATAAAAAATTAGGAAGTTGAAAGAGACAATTGACCAAAAATGTGTAATAAAACTTTCGCCCAGCCGAAAGTCTGAAAAGATGGGATGAGACTCGCGTGCAAAAAAAAAGGCCAAATGATTTGCACTTGAGGGAGAAAAAAATTTAGTCTCCCTTAAAAAAATGGTCAAATGATTTTCACGGAGGGGAAAAAATTTCAAAAAAAAAAAGTTAAAATCATATGAATTTTTTATAGGAAATACAAGTTTCGGTTTCGGCCGAAACTAAGATTGAGGCCGAATATTCGGTTTCTGTTTTGGTTTCGGCTGAAAATCTTGTTTCGGTCGTACCCTAACATAAGACATTTTGGGGCAAAACCATAAGACTGGTGCTACAAAATTAAATATTAAAGACGACTTTGTGTTCTACCAGGATAATGATCCTAAGCCCACTGCCCATCCATATAGTCAAAGAATGGTCTCTTTATAAATGTCCCAAAGTCCTTAAACCCCCACCACAATCACCAGATCTGAAAGTTATAGAAAATCTTTGTTCTAAGCTGAATAGAAATAAGAAAACATGAAATTTTTAACAAAGAAACCCTCAAAAGGGGAATGGGAAAAGATTTCTCCTGAATACACTAAAAAATTGGTGGAATCGGTGCCAAACCGTCTTAAACAACGAGTTGCCAAAAAATACTAGAAGCAACAAAAAATAAAATTAACGCTTATTTAAATACTGGTAAAAAAAAAATTAAAAAAGTATATATATTGTATATTGCTGAAATTTGATAGATTCTAATTCAACAAACATTTTCTCTAGGTTATATGCTTCAAGGGTTTATTACATTTAAAATTAAATTAACATTTTAACGTTTTATTGAAATTAAAATTAAATTTTACACTTTATGTACATTGGCGGCAATGGCATCAATTAATTTTAATTTCAATAAAACTTAATAATGTTAATTTAATTTTAAATGCAATAAACCCTTGAAATATAAAACATAGAGAAAATTTTTTGTTGAATTAGAATCTATTAAATTTCAGCAATATACATTTGTAAAAATGATTATTTTTTTTCTATTCCTGAGTTAATAAATGTTTCTTTTTCAAAATAAATTGGTTTTTAATTATCATTAACAATATATTTAGTTTAAGAAGTCACTTCATCCATGTGTGTGTAGGTGTATCATTTTTACTTTGATTTACTTTGAGGCACTGTATATAATAGAAATTTATATTATTAAAGACATCAAAAATGCTAATTGAAGAGATTAAAATAATGTGAACAAAATCACCTTTAATCATTATAAAGATTAATTTGAAAAAATTTAAAGAATTTTTTTTTAGCTTATCAAATTATTAGAATGTTAATTTTTAATATGAAAAATTAAAAAAAATTGTATACCTTTATCAGGGAATAAACCTTGACTTGAAGAAGTCATTGTTGAAAGGAATTAAAATAAATATTGAGTTTAAGTTTGTCTTAGTCTAATTAAACGCACCACTTGATATTTTGTTCGAATACTTTTTATAACTTTAAAGAAAACAATGTATACATTTATATTTTTTCGATCATTTAACATAGAAGATATTAAATTATATGAAGGCGGTTGGTTGCAACCAGAGATTAGGAACCATCAAGATTGGACAGCTCCGAGTTAAAAATTGTTTATAACTCTGGCCGTGTTTTTCACAAACTAACTATGCGCGCGAAAAATTAAACTTAGCAATTTTAAGTAAATTTAACGTCATCTATGATCTTAGTTTCAACAAAACAGTACGCGGAAGAAAAATAAATTTTACGATGTAAGTACAGTCAAATATCCTAACTTGGGACAAACGGAAATTTTTTGTTATGATATGTTTAGAGTCCTGGTAAGGAAGCTATTTAATTAGGCACCTCAGTGATTTTATTTGTTATGTGTTGAAATTGATAGTGTAGTTCTGTTTTTCCCGAAACATTCAATATATTTTTAATTAAAAATTATAAAAATTTAACAAAAAAAAAAAAAGAATTTTTCTGATATATAACTTTATCTGTTCCTGTATTGTCCGATTTCCCTGTCATTATCTCAAACGATAAATCCCTCAATTGGCCCAGTTCGAACTTTCCTTCATTTCAACTTTAATGTTTTTTTTTTTTATGTTTATTCTAGTAAAATTTTACATAATTGTCTTAACTTTGGACAATGTCCCAATTTAGAAACCTATTATTATTATTTCATTCAATTTAATTACTAAGCTGCACAGCCATAATCAGGGTTTTTTTAGGTTTTTGAGGGCCCCCCCCCCCCTCCTCTCAAAGGAGAGAAAAAAGAGAAATTGATATACATTACGTACTGTCAGGGATGGGCGTTAATCAGTTACATGTATTTGAAATACAAGATACCAAATACAATATTAATTGGTTGCAGAAGGAGCTGAAATCTTTCTAATTTATTTAATTGTAACTGTAAGTAATCGTCGTGTGGGTTCGCTGCTCCGAATCTTACAATTGTTAGTAAAAACCAGTAAAGAGAAGTCAATCAATCCGCCAAATTTTCACTCTTCGTTAAAAAAACTTTTTTGCTTTCTTCTTTCAACCAGCTCTCAACGACTAAATCTTTGTTCTTCTGCCCCAGTTGAAAGATTGTTTTCATTTGCGGGTTTATTCATTCTCCATCAAGGTCCAGATTATCCGACAAAACATTTGAAAACTTGATTTTTTTGAAACCTTTTCATATTTTTATAAATAAATTTTTTTTAATATCATGATTAATTTTATTGTTTTCGATTTTCCAAAGGTATTTTTCAATCAGCGTTGGGCGAATTGTCTACTTTGTCTACGCAATTATCTACGCGTAGACAAGGTATGTAGACAAATGAACAATATCGATGTAGACAATGTAGTCTACCGATCTTTATTCTTCATTTTCATTGAAGTAAAAAATTAATTATTGACTATAGTCAAAAAATATATTTAAAAATTTCTTAATTAATTTACCATAAAAATTGATAAATGTTTTAATAAATCTTTTAAAATGAAATATAGAAGGCCATCTTGTAGCCAAAATTAAAGAAATTTATTTGAATTTTGGGATAGAATGATTGGAAATAATCTCACTTGCCATATTTATATTCATCGACCTTTGATTTCTTTACCAATCTTTATTCTTGATTTTGATTAAAGTAAAAAATTTATTATTGAATATAGTCAAAAAATATTTTAAACAATTTCTTAATTAGTAAATACTCTACTTAATTAGTTTAGCAAAAAATTGATAAATATTTTAAAAAATATTTTATAATGAAATATAGATAGTTAAAAGCTGTTAAAACTACTGTAGCGCCATCTTATGACCAAAAAGGGAACTATATCTTCTGACCGTCTCTGATCTTCTGTTAAAAACATTCAGCAGCTGATGATGATGACAATTTTGAACAACACGTGTTTGCATAAGTATGTATATGTCACTAGTAAATGAACATTTATAATTATATTTCGAATTATTTTAATTTATATGTTGGTTATTAAATTAGTTTGATGTCTTAGAATTAAATAAAAAAAGTGTTTTATCAATAATTTTATAATGTTTTTATCAAACCAAATTTCTATTTTCTGGTTTTTTTGTTAGTTATATAAGACATGAAACAAATTAAAAAAAAAACTTAAATAAAATAATTGAAAATGTTCATTTACAAGTGACATACATACTGTACCAACACCAAAAATGGCCCATAGGAAAAGATCACCTAACTAATAAATTCTAGGAAATATTAAAATAGAATATTTGAAAAGAAAATGATAAGAGTGAACTGATAATCAGAAAAATGATATTTTTTTAAGTCAATGACAAGAAAATCAAAGGTTAAACTAATTTCCTAAAAAGTGAGAGTGTATTAGAAATAAGGGATACTAAATTTGTTATTTGGCATTAAAATTCGAGTGATGTGAGTATCTAAATAACTAACAAGTCAAAAGTCCAGAGACATTAAAAATTGGTTACTTTTGGAACTCGAGGCAGAAGGACAAATGACGAAGTTGACGTCAGGCGAGAGAGGAGATTTGACTATAAAATGCAGAGCGAAGAGAACTCGAGAGCTCCATTTATACTCAAACTTTTAACACAATTAAATAATTAAATCAAATATAATAATTAAAACAAACAAAATAATTAAATTTATATAAAAACAAAATAAAACAAACAAAAGCTTATTTTCTCGGTCCCGGGGGGTGTTTAACTTAAATATAAAATTTCAGCCTCATAGCTCAATTCCTTCATGCTTAAAATTGAACACACACCCACCCACAGACAGACCATGTCGCGAAAACCACTTTTTTGGATTCAGGGGACCTCAAAACGTGAAGATCCATCAAAATCTTGACATAGAATTTTTGACATGAATCCACTACTTTCTCTCTATATATATTAACATATATATAGAGGTAAGAGAAAGTAAAAATGATTCGGAATGACGTTCGAAAAGAGCGCCAGAGCAATAGCGAAATTGCCCTTGCCCTGTCAGGAGACAACAGACGGGGCGGGATATCGCGAGTTGATGCCAAGGTTGTTATTCGGAAAGAAGTAGTCAAATTTTATAAAAAAATTTTTTTTACTTTCTCTTACCTATGTATATATGTAATATATATATATAGAGAGAAAGTATTGGTTTCATGTCAAAAATTCGATGTCGAGATTTTAATGGATCTTCACGTTTTGAGGTCCCCTGAATCCAAAAAAGTGGTTTTCGCGACATGGTCTGTCTGTCTGTGTGTGTGTGTTCAATTTTAAGCATGAAGGAATTGAGCTATGAGGCTGAAATTTTATATTTAAGTTAAACAGCCCCCGGGACCGAGAAAATAAGCTTTTAATCAAAATCGGCCAAAAAGTACTAGTACTTTACTGATGTACTTTTTCAGTTTTTTTCGATTTTCTCAAAATTCGCTCTAACGATTTTGATTAAAATTCAAAAATCAATTATTTTTTAGATGCTCTTTCAAATGTATATTCTCGTATTTGGTATTTTCAATGTATTTGAAATACGTAATTAGTATCTTGTATCTCGTTACACAAACCCGTGAATAATTGGTATCTTGTATTTCGTTACAAAAATCTGAAGTAATTGGTATTTTGTATCTCGTTACTCAAAATCGAGTAACTTGCCCATCCCTGCGTACTGTACATTTCAAATAACAGCCTGTCTTTTTATTTGAAAATTCATTATATTTTTTATAAACAATACTAAAAAAAAGACAAAAAAAAAAAAAACTTTTACAAAAATAAATTAATAAATTTGGTTGTTGATTGATACCAGCTGGGCCGTAACGAGGGCGTGGGCTGGGGGCGCAAAACAAAGGGGTCCGACCCAGGGCCGGATCTAGGGGGGGGGAGGGCAGTGGGTGCGTGTGTCCCCCGGGCGGCAGATATCAGGGGGCGGTAATTAAAGAAAGATTTACAAAAAAAGGGAAAATGATATGAATTTTGTATAGAAAGTTTTAAGGAGGGGGGGCGGCAAATTAAATTTTGCCTCCCCCCCCCCCCTAAAAATCCTCTAGTTCCGGCCTGGACCGACCTAGTTGTGAGCTGCACGACATTTACCAACATTTTAATCAGTGAGGCGCTACGGGGGAGAGGGGAAATTGCCTCCGACAATTATATCAGCCCCCCTCTAACGTAGCGCCTCACTGATTATATTGGTGATAAATAAAAACCTCCAGCAGCTCACAACTTGGAGGAAGGGGGAGCGGAAATTTGCTTATTCAGGGGAGGGGGCAAATTTGAAATATTTTATATATTTTTCAAAAATGTGTATATAGGGAGCATAGATAATATAGATCAGTAACTCCTGCACATGAGGTATAAAACACAGTTAAGAATAAAAAAAAAAAGTGCAGGAGGTGGATTTGAACTCGCGAAGTTTGGTTACGTGGGAATGGAAAAAAATATATTATCACGACCAATTAGCCACCTGAGCCACACTTTATATATTTATTTTATTGAATAATAAGCCTTATAAGAAACATGAAATAAAAGAAGTATTAAAAAAATTTTAATATTCCACATATGATATATCATTTTTCATTATTTTTTATGCGGATTAATAATTTATAATCAAAAATATCAATTGCATGGCTAGTTTTCAAATAATTCATTGGGCAAACGTCAGATTGTTTATGCCTTAATGTAATTAAACCAAAAACTCTAGCTAACATATGATACATGTCATTAATTCTTGAATTCCCCCTAATTCCAGAGAACTAAAGCCCTTTTAATTATATGATCTAATTTGGGAGTTATTCGCGATCAAAGTTAAGTCTATTTTCGACCTTAATGACATGACAACACTCAAATTTCTATATTATCGAAAAAGTATATTTAGCATTGTCAGATCAAAACCAAATTTTTACCAGAGATTTATAATTAAAAAATGAGTTTTTTTCTAAAGTTTCATTGAGATTGGTAAAGAAATAAATAAAATATTGACTATTTTGTAAATTAAGTTTTAGAATTCGGGATCCCGGATTGGTAAAGCCAGAGCCGGTCTATGAACCGGGTCTAGGCTTTACCAATCCGGGATCCCAAATTCTAAAACTTAATTTACAAAATAGTCAATATTTTATTTATTTCTTTACCAATCTCAATGAAACTTTAGAAAAAAACTCATTTTTTAATTATAAATCTCTGGTAAAAATTTGGTTTTGATCAGACAATGATAAATAAACTTTTTCGATAATATAGATAATTGAGTGTTGTATGTCATTAAGGGCGAAAATAGACTTAACTTTGATCGCCAATAACTCCCAAATTAGATCATATAATTAAAAGGGCTTTAGTTCTCTATAATCAGGGGGAATTCAAGAATTAATGACATGTATCATATGTTAGCTAGAGATTTTGGTTTAATTACATTAAGGCATAAACAATCTGACGTTTGCCCAATGAATTATTTGAAAACTATCCATGCAATTGTAATTTTGATTATAAATTATTAATCCGCATAAAAAATAATGAAAAATGATATATCATATGTATAATATTAAAATTTTTTTAATACTTCTTTTATTTCATGTTTCTTACATAGCTTATTTTTTCCCAAATCAATTATAAAAAGCATGGCTCAGTTGGTTAAGCAATCTATATTTTTTTTTCCAATATCACGTAACCAAACCTCGCGAGTTCAAATCCACCTCCTGCACTTTTTTTTTTAAATCATATTATCAATGCACCTCCATAGGAATACATAGGCTGGGTTCGCCACCAGACTCTAGTATTTAAAATAATATTAAATGCTAATAAAATCAGTAATAAAAAAGATTTCAATTCAATTTGATTTATTTACATATTTTATTTAAAAATGTACAAACTCTATAAACAATATAGAAATGTTAATTTTATTTTTTTTAAATATGATAAATAATATAAATATAAAAAAAAGTATAATTTTCGAATACTGTTCACAACAAATTGAGACTTGTCTACTCATAATTACTTATTATTTTTTATCTTATATTGTAATAAAATGTTAAATATGATTATTAGAATCCAAATATTTTAATTTTGATAAAATGGAAAAATAATAATGTCTTCTCATTATTAATAAAAAATTAATTCACTGAAAACTTATTTTTCTTTTTATAAAGCTAGTTATATATATTATTACAACTTATTATAATTTTCTGATGACGAATTTATATATTGTTTGACATCAGGTCTTAAAAAAGAAATAAATATTAAAAAATAGAGATACATACATATTAATATATAATAATTGCTTTTCTTAATCTTTTTTATATTATTTTTATATACCTTTCTTTCTTTAATGCCATTAAAACGAAAATTTATATAACAAACACGTCAAACAAAAAAAATAGAGAGAAAATGTAGTCAAAACTGAATCTTGGTAACAGGAGAATAGAATAAGCGAGGAGTGTCTCTTAATTGGGTTGGCGCCAAAAGTTAATAACACTCCTGTTTGCTTTTGATCCCCGGGTAGAATTCATGAATTATTGTCATTGGAATTGTTTGTTAACATATTGAAAATGTTTTTTTTATCTGATTTGTGCTGCGCCCTTGCGGAAACTTTAAAAACTATAATTATTTTTATCTGATTTGTGCTGCGATCTTGCGGAGACTTTAAAAATTACAGTTTAGAACACTCCTATTTGCTTTTGATCCCCGGGTAGAGTACATGAATTATTATCATTGGAATTTGTTAATTTATAATATTGAAAATGTTTTTTTATCTGATTTGTGCTGCGATCTTGCGGAGACTTTCAAAATTACAGGAACACTCCTATTTGCTTTTGATCACAGAGTATATATATAAACAGAGAGCGTACTCAATGTTAATTTCTGGTTTTTGTCCGCCATTAGGGTGGCACAATCAGAACGCAGGGAATTTGCGCAAAATTCAAACCAAATTTTAGCCGCTAAATTTAAAATTAGGTATTCCGTGTAAATATATATGAATATTATTTTACTGTTAATAAGTAATTTTTTTTAAATATAGAAAGAATATGGGTATTTTTTATAACATAAACATCAGATATTTTGGAAAGATAAACTATTTATTTAAAAAAATACAGATAAATATATTTTATACCTTTTGGGGTACAGAATACAAACAAGAAATAAAAAAATTTATAATATGTAAAAATGAACAAAAATACACAATAGATAAATAAATAAAGTTAAATTGTCATTTGTTATAGATTTGTGACGATCTGAAAAAGAATAAAAATTAGTAACGTTAGTTGCTGGTAAATTAGGCGAGTTGTCCAGTTGATAGTTTTGTCGACGAATAACATCTGAATCCTCTGAAAAAGAAAAATCTTCTAAGGAATTTGATGTATCATTTAATGGATGATCTTTCTCCATTTCTATAATAAATTTTGAAGAATATTTGGTGTTCTCAAACTATTGTCAAAAATATTGACAATTGTTTGATTTTCACTAATATTTATCATAGTTTTATTAGAAAAATTACTTATCTTATTTGATGTTTCCATTTGTTGTGAAAGATCTCACAGGTGACTGTTATTTTTAGGAATACTGTGCCCAAATCGAATGATCTTTAGGTTATCACTTTCATTAGTTTGTCATAATTATTGCAATTTTTTGCTAAACATTTTCTTTTTCCTAAAAATAAAAATGGAAATGTAGTTAATAAACATATAAATATAATTAAAAACATTTTTAAGTATATAATGAAATCCAATACTTATCTCTTGAATGACAATTTTAACGTATTTGACAATATTTGAATCATGATCATTTCATCGGTTGACTACCCTGCTCTCTAGCGGATAAAAGTGTCAAACTATCATTGGGGTGGCAATCGTGACGTCACACAATTTCAAATTCTCCCATTGGAGTGCACCCCCCCCTGCTTTTGATCCCCGGGTAGAATTCATGAATTATTATCATTGGAATTGTTAAAATATTGAAAAATGAAAAAATATATTATATAAATAAATACAAGAAAAAATGTTTTTTTTTTTTTTTTATTTTTTTTTTGATTTTTATACATACAGCAAGAAAACTCAAATTAAAAAAAATTCAGACAAGACATATCTAATAGTTTTTTTGTTAAAAATTAATTAGAACAATTTTGTGACTTGATCTGACGTCATCGTATAAAAAGCTCTTAGCATTGTTTGGGATATACAGTTCCTGGCCAACTTATTAGACACACTACATATTTTGATTACTAGCCAATGAAATATCATTTTTTTATTATAGAAATTTTTATGAATATATTATTTACGTGTTAAAACAGTTAAGAATAAAAAAAAAAGTGCAGGAGGTGGATTTGAACTCGCGAGGTTTGGTTACGTGACATTGGAAAAAAAATATAGATTGCTTAACCAACTGAGCCATGCTTTAGACAATTGATTTGGGAAAAAATAAGCTATGTAAGAAACATGAAATAAAAAGAAGTATTAAAAAAATTTTAATATTATACATATGATATATCATTTTTCATTATTTTTTATGCGGATTAATAATTTATAATCAAAATTACAATTGCATGGATAGTTTTCAAATAATTCATTGGGCAAACGTCAGATTGTTTATGCCTTAATGTAATTAAACCAAAATCTCTAGCTAACATATGATACATGTCATTAATTCTTGAATTCCCCCTGATTATAGAGAACTAAAGCTTTTTTAATTATATGATCTAATTTGGGAGTTATTGGCGAACAAAGTTAAGTCTATTTTCGCCCTTAATGACATCAACACTCAATTTTCTATATTATTGAAAAAGTTTATTTATCATTGTCAGATCAAAACCAAATTTTTACCAGAGATTTATAATTAAAAAATGAGTTTTTTTCTAAAGTTTCATTGAGATTGGTAAAGAAATAAATAAAATATTGACTATTTTGTAAATTAAGTTTTAGAATTCGGGATCCCGGATTGGTAAAGAGAGCCGCTCTGTGAACCCAGTCTAGGCTTGCAACTGAGATCCCAAATTCTAAAACTCAATTTACAAAATAGTCAATATTTTATTTATTTCTTTACCAATCTTAATGAAACTTTAGAAAAAAACTCATTTTTTAATTATAAATCTCTGGTAAAAATTTGGTTTTAATCAGACAATGCTAAATATGCTTTTTCGATAATATAGATTTGAGTGTTTGTCATGTCATTAAGGTCGAAAATAGACTTAACTTTGATCGCGAATAACTCCCAAATTAGATCATATAATTAAAAGGGCTTTAGTTCTCTGGAATTAGGGGGAATTCAAGAATTAATGACATGTATCATATGTTAGATAAAGTTTTTGGTTTAATTACATTAAGGCATAAACAATCTGACGTTTGCCCATTGAATTATTTGAAAACTAGGCATGCTATTGATATTTTTATTATAAATTATTAATCCGCATAAAAAGTAATGAAAAATGATATATCATATGTGGAATATTAAAATTTTTTTAATACTTCTTTTATTTCATGTTTCTTATAAAGCTTATTATTCACCAAAATAATTATATAAAGTGTGGCTCAGGTGGCTAATTGGTCGTCATAATATATTTTTTTCCATTCCCACGTAACCAAACTTCGCGAGTTCAAATCCACCTCCTGCACTTTTTTTTTAAATCACATAATCAATTTTCTTTTATTTTTAATGCTAACTTATAATTTCATTTATCTGTCATTATAACGAGAGAAAGGATTTGTGGAATATAAATTTTGGTAACCCTATGCATAGGCGCCGGAACTGGGGGGGCAAGGGTACATTGCCCCCCCTGGCATCCTACAGGGGGGGGCAGAGGGGGCAAAATTTCTTGTTTATTTCATTTATTTTTAAAAATGATATATTTTTACTTTTGAAAAATAAAATCTTCTAAATTAAAAAAAATTAAAAGAGTAAGAAATTCATTTTTTCCAAATTTTTCCAAAAATCTTTGATAAAATCACTAGCAAATTTTTTAAAATTTTAATTTTATTAAAATTGTGATTTTATTTAAAATTTTTAAAGTTTTATAGTAGATTTGTTTTTGTTTTATACTATTTAAACATATTAAATTATTTTAATTTTCTAAAAAAATTTTTTGCCCCCCCTGATTCAAATTCGTTCCGGCGCCCCTGACCCTATGTTTAGGGAATTTTGACAAATTTTTAAATAACTTTTTTTTATTTATGGCCCTAATTTTAACCAATTGCGCTGGCTGGAGTTGGAGAACGAATCTAGATGAGCAAATGAGCAGGCTATTATCACAGATTAATGATATATCATTAATAAATGATGTTATAAAAATAAATCAAATCCTTAAAGTTTGCTGGTGATACCATGCTGAACATCAAAACAGTCCCAAGTTAGGCTATTTGACTGTATATTAATTATTTTCTTTAATTAATTAATATCAGATAATTAAATTCACTTTGCTTTTATTTTTTTATGTTTCAGATAAGGAACTAAACAAATGGAAAATTAATTTTAGAATATATATATATATGGCCCAGAAAAGTGGATTTGACAGGTTCTGCAAATCTATTACTTCAAGATTTAAAAAAAAATTCAAAAGTAATACTTGTTTTGGTTTCTATAATATAAAAAGAAGAATAAACTACACTATTTAATTTTATCTTTTAAGAAGCATTTTTATATGGTTAATAAAGAAAAAAACAAAATTTGGATTAAAACATTTTGAAAGCATCTTATCTTATTTTTGAGTATAAAATTATGAAAAAATGAATAATTAAATGTCAAATTAATAAGTTTGAATGTACTGAATCTTGTTTTTGTTTTGTTCAAGTCTAATGTTTTAAAAGAATGAATAGCAAAAATGTATTGCATACACCAACTTTAAACAATATCAGTATTTGACTGGTTGTGATGTGTTAAAATAAATGTAACATAATAAATAAATGCATTGTATATATACATAAAAGTATTTTTAATAATTTATTCCTAGTATAGTAATAATTTGCTGAGTTTTAATCTTTTTGGACCCAATCTTTATTTATATATTTATATTTTTTTAGAAAAAATTTTATAAAAATTATATAAAAAGGTAAATTTTAGAATTTTGAAGTTTTTTTTTTATGGTTGGTGGGTGTTTTGAGGATCCAAAACAGATGCTGGAATGGGCATAGGAATAAAAGGCCCTAACTGTAGCTTAGTAAAAGCCCTGGGCACCTCAGCAACAATCTATCAGGCAGAAATTCTTGCCATAAATACATGCGCTCAAGAGATCCTCAAAAAAGGACCTCGGGGAGCAAAAATAAAAATCCACTCAGATAGCCAAGCAGCCTTAAAAGCGCTAAAATCATATGCCTGAGAGACTGACTTGGGAATGTCTAAATTCTGTAAAGGAGCTGGTTACACACAATAGTGTAAGCCTTAAATGGGTGCCAGTACATGCAGGAATACAAGGCAATGAAGAAGCAGACCAACTAGCAAGGATGGGAGCAAATACTCCTTTCACAGGGCCTGAACCAGCCTGTGGGCTGTCGCATAAGCACCTAAGACTGGAAATCAGACGATGGAAGGAAGACGAAAACAAAAAGCTATGGGCAAAAAACCCAGGCTTAAGACAAGCGAAGAAGTTTATAACACTTCCTCAACAAAATGTAAAGAGACTTATCGCTCTAAACAGAAATGAATTAAGATTGATAAGTGGTCTTCTGACAAGACATTGTCCTTTAAAATATCATCTAATGAAGATGGGCAGAGCTGATGACGACATATGTCGCCACTGCAATCTGACAAAAGAAACGGCGGAACACATCGCGAATGTATTGCACTAACCCGTTAAAGAAGGCTAATTTTCGAAAGGGCTGAAATAAAACCTGAGGAAATATCAAAAGCCTCTCCAAAGAATATACTGGCCCTGGTAAAAGGGACTGGTCTATTCTAAGGTCGGCGACATACTATCCCGTTTAGCGGGATGGTGAAGATCCATTGTCTGTTGTGGGCGCGGTCATACTTTCCTGCAGAGCGGCATCGTGCGGGAACCAGCAGGATGGTGCTGCCGCAAAACGGGACAGCAGGACAGCGGCACGTGGGCCTGAGAACATTTAGTCTAGTGGAAGCGGTCAGACTGTCCCGTTTTGCAGGACGATTTTCGAAGAAAAGAAATGTTTGATACGGACAAGTTTATTCAGTGTGTACATGAGAGGCCTGCTTTGTGGGATAAACATCTCAAAGAGTATTCCAACAAGAACGAGCGTGACAAATGTTGGGTAGTCATCGGGGAATGTATGTTCAGCGATTGGCCAGAAATAGATGAAAAGGAAAAGGATTCAAGAGGTGAGTCTGGTGAAAGCTACACTAGTCGTACTGTATAATTTATTACTGTATAATTAACTTTTAAGTTTATTTCAGGCTTAATAAATAAATAAAAAGTAAAAAATGGATGATTCTAAATTAGTAGAGCAAGCGATTCTGGCAATTATTTGTCATTCATGCCGCAGGGCAGGATTATATGACTGCTCGGCGCAAGGGCGTCCGCAGGATTTTTTGCAGGGGGGCAAGGATTTTTTGCAGGGGGGGCAAGTCACTTCCAGATAAGTTAAAAAAAAACGTATTTTGATATTAATAATGTTATACATCTCTTAGTATTTAAAGCTTTCTTACCGCGGCAAGGTGGATGTATACTGTGAAAGGTTTTTTTGTATTTTTTTTTTTGTTTTATACATTTTTTTGTATCATTTTAATTTTCCAGGGGGGGGGGCAAGTGCCTGGTTGCCCCCCCCCCCCTCCCTGCAGACGCCCATGGCTCGGCGCCATCCTGCAAAAACGCATCCCGTTCTGCGGCATCCCGCTAAACGGGATAGTATGTCGCCCCCCTAAGGACAAATATTGGACAACAAAGGATAGAACAAAAGATCAATGGTCGCAGTTCAAAGTGTGTTGGGTCCAAACATAATAATAATATATATATATATATATATATATATATATATAGCTCATTAATATTTAAAATATAATCGGTTCGGACGTCAATCAAATAAACGTAACATTTTTCAAATTTGAATTTTAAATGCTATAAAGGCTACCAACAATAATTGTTTAATTTTTTTAATTTAATATCAAACAAATGAGTTATATTATTTTATAAAAAAAAAAATTAAAGAAATAAAAATTAAATGATTATTAATATTTATATTTTTTAGACATTTCTCCATTTAGAGAGTTTAATATTATTAGCATGCAACGCCATCTTTACTCTATCGGGGTCCTCCCAGTTGATCAAAGACAGTTTCAACTCGAACGCCATTTTTCCTGTTTGTGATTACTTTATTTTATTCATGTGAAATCAGTTTGTTTATTTTGTTTTGTTTTTTTTTTTTAAATCTTCTATAAAAATGATTTCATATAGGAAGTTCGGAAAATGGGAGATAGTGATGATTAATTCAAAACGACATTAGGTAGATAAATACTTGGTTTTAAATAACCTTGATTTACACGCCTTGACACTTTATAAATTTTCTTTTTTTCTTTTTCGTTTTTATTTGATGTTTCAAGTTGTACAGCTTACTAACAAGTGAGTAAAACATTTATTAAAGAATTCACTAAAGTTAAGCTGTGTAACTTTTAATTTTTATACCTTTTTCTTTTTTTTTTGACATTTATGCCGATTTTCTTAAATATTTACTTTCTTATATTCTTTGATCTTAACTAGTAGTTATCTATATTGTTAATTTAATGACGTCATTCCCCTTATAGATTATAATTTGTCTGTTTAATTAATTAAAATTATTAGATATTTAAACCCAAATATGAATCCGCCTTATGTGAATCTATGTTTTAATCAATATGGCTACCTATCCGCAGGATTACCATCATTAAATTCATTTTGGATATATAATCCTGGTAAATTAATAATTTTTAAACATTGTTCATATCTATTTTTATATTTTTTTGATAGATATCCATATTTCGGTCGGTTTCAATTTATGACAAATCCCTGTCACGCGTTTACTCTGATAACAGGAAGTAGACAATTCTCTTACTATAAAATACTCACATTGATAAAACGGATATTCTAATAAAAAGTACCAGGATGATTTTATGCCGAGAAATGATCTCAGAGAATTTTTTATCAGTAGTTTTTCTAATTTATATTTAGCAGAAGCTTAGTTCAAATTTTTTTGTTTATCTAAAACCTCCCCTTCCCCGAGCCCGAAAAAGTATTTTATTGCTTCTTCTAGTGTATCGTATGTATATATATATATATATCTCACATTTCCTATTAACTATTGATCTTCAAGGATCGTTAAGTAAAATTTTCCAATTCTGACGGGATAAAGAATTTTATTATCATCACACAAATGTCAAAACTTTTCGTTTATATATATTGCATGTTATTATTTATATACATTTAATGAGCGCTTAGTACATTCACATTATTCAATATGCCACTTTGTTTAAACCGATATTTTTTCTAATTTGTAATTTTTTGGTAGGAAGTGACTTTTTGCCCACGTGCTAAAAGTGGTTGGAAATCCCTCTCCAAATCCCCTTGGCGATCGATCAGCTCCTCCCCACTGACTCATCTCTCTCCGCATCTTGTTACTCGCTTGCACTTGCTATTAATAATATTCACCATTTCATTTGCTAGCTTATTTTTCACTTACTAAAAACTCTTACCATGTTTTATACAATAAAAATATTTTAGACATAAATTAAGCATCTGTGAAATGAAAAAAAAAAATATGAAAATCTGGTATAAATTATTACCTATTTAGAGAAAATTTATTTTCTCTGTTTAATATCCCACAAATAAACTTCAATTTAACAAATAATTGATTATACCCCATTTTTCTTAAACAGGTATTTTTAAATAATTTAGACTTTCAAGATTGTTTTGATTATTAAAACACATTCATTCTAAAAAAAAGAAAATTGACATTACTCACTAATTTTGTGAACGTCATAATCTAAAAACATTTTAAAGACACAATTTGAGTTGTGTTAATTCATCAATTAAAATTTATTATTAAAACAAGCTATTCAAATTTCGGTTTAGTGAATAAAGTTTTTGCTATATATAGAACCCTAATTCATTCATTTTCACTTTATCACTAAGTACTCAATAATTCATCATTTAGTGCTGATTTTAAAGATTAGTTAATCTTGATTTTTGTTCAGGACTGACCAAATAGGGGTGGTGACTAACGGGGCTTGCCCGGCAAGTTATTCTAATGTCATTCTGGATCTCTCTAAATTCTTTAAATAATTTGAACATACTGTTTATTTATATACATTTATGCATTTTCTAGAATTATTAATACTTGAAGATATTTAAAATCCCAAGACTTTGTACAACTATTGAAATCTTAATATAAATTTATTTTTGAATCAAATTATTTGATTATTAAAATCTATTTTATTAATAAAATTCATTAGGAAATAATAAATTCAAAAAATAAATCCTAAATAAAATTTATACATATTATTTAATATTAAATGATTTCAAAGTTTTACAAAACAAAATTTTATTTTTTTAACTATATAATAGCTTATCATTATTATTTCTATCTCTTCAAATACCGTATTAATTCTTCCGAGACGGTTAAAAAATAATTGGAGTCAATTATATATATATATATATATATATATATATATATGTAATTTTATTATTAATTAGGGGTTTTAGATTCAAAGTTTATGATAGCAATTTTGCGAGATATGTTTATTTCAAATAAAAATTTTACTAATACCTTAAAGTTTAATTAGTAAATTCTTAATAATATTTTTTTTTTAATTAATTAATAATTTTCTATATATGTCAGTCTCTGACTGATTACTAGAGGGTAATTTGGGATTATACACCAAGAATCAAACCATTTTTTTAAATAACAGAAACATTAAAAGGACTGAATTAAGAGTTTCACAGTTGTTGTTATTAAATAAATATTCATGATATCGAGTAAATAGTGGATTATTTGTATAAGATAGAACGTTTATACCTTAAAAAGACCACAGAATGAGTGACCAAAACTTTGTATCTTAAACAAATGCTCGAAATCAAGTAAAAATAAATTTAAATAACATATTATTATTTTATTTAATTTCCATAATGTATATATTTGTTACAGATAGAATGTAAGAAGATTATATCATCGTAATGCCTCTTCCTAAACGTGTTGTCGAGCCAGTTCATGTGGCTCGTGGAACCATTCCAGAAGAACTTCAACTTCCTTCAGAACTCGAAGCTGTTACAAATGGCACACTTGCAAATACAATTCGACAACTTTCTTCACTTAGCCGTCATGCTGAAGATCTTTTCGGCGAACTCACCCGAGAGGCACATCTTCTTGCATCCAGAGCTGGATCTCTGCAAGCCAGGATTGATAGACTTGCGGATAAGGTCACTAGGCTTGACAGCAATGTTGAAGAAGGTCAGCTATTTTATAACGCAACAAAATAATTATTTTTATAAAGAATTTAAGCATTAAGTGGCTGTTCTAACTGAATTAATTGATTTTGATATATAGGAGGCTCATGGCTAATCGGATAAGCTGCGATTACGAATCTAGAGTTGCTATACAACTAAGGTTCAAATCCCACTTGCCTTAAAAATTTTCAAACATTGTCAATGTCTCCTTTAGAATTCAAGAGGTCAGATGAATTCTAAAATTGACACATTTTATTTCTGAATCAACTATTAAGGAATTGAAGAAATTTCTAAATATAGAATTATTAACAATGAGTTGAATTTAAAGCACTCAGATAATTAAATTACAGATTTTAACTATCACTTAACTCTACTGGCAACAACTAAGGGTCATTCAAGTTTAAAATCTTTTCAATTTCCAGCTGATTTTTATAGATTTGTTTTTATTTCTACATATATATTATCGATGATAAGTTTATTCATGCGTACATTGGTTGAGGAAAGACAAAAACCCTATTATTATGGGAGTTTTTAATTATAGACCTCATTTTTGTTTATTAATTATTTATTAAAAATATAAATACTATAAAACGTTTTGACTGCTTATTCTGCAGTAGTTTTAAGTACTGTGCACTTGCTCCGACTCAAGTGAATTACCCTCTAAGGGATCGTTACGTGCATTTTATGTAGAACGACTGTAGATGGCGCTATCTTTTTATATAAAATGCATGTAACAGTCTCTTAGAGGTTAGTTTACTTCACTCGAACCAAGTCATTATCTATGGAGCAAGTGCACAGTACTTAAAAACGACTGCAGAATTAGCAGTCGAAACATTGTACAGTATTTATATTTTTAATAAATAATTAATAAACAAAAATGTGGTCTATAATTAAAAACTCCCATATTAATAATAATAATACAAACCACAAAAGCTTTAATAAACACAAAAACCCTATTTCTGTAGTTGCCCATAAAGTAGTGTTAACATCCCCGTAGCGAAGAGATTTTCCAGGGTCTCTATTTCTTAAACATTTTCTCAAAAATAGTTTTTTTGTCAGCTATAATTATTAATTGATTTTTTAAATTTAAATTTCAGTTTCGCTACAAGATATTCACATGAGGAAAGCTTTTCGTTCAGCGGTTGTCTTTGATCAGCAAGTGGTCTCTCGAAGTACTATGCCCAGTGCAATGCTAGAGACTTATCATATGTGTGATAAGCCACCACCTTTGGATAAACTCAATCAATATCGGGAAGATGGAAAAGACGGTCTTAAATTTTATACTGATCCTAATTATTTCTTTGAACTATGGCGCCAAGAAATGTTAAAAGATACTGAAAGGATGATACACGATAAAGGCAAAAAGGTATATACAAAAGAAAATTTTCTATTATGATTTTTATTAAATTAATTAATTGAACATAATTGTTGAAAATATATCTGCAGCCACATCGACCACGAACTGAAGCAGGAGGTCGTCATAAAAAACGAGTACGTCAACCGCATAACACTCGAGAACGTCAACAACAAGCGGCTGTAGGCCATGGCGAATTCATCATGTCACACAACACTCATTATCGCACCCCGCATGTAAGACAAACACCTATTCATTTTACTAATTTAATCAATATTAAGTCTTTGCATTGAAATAGTATTAGGCCTAAAACGCTTCAGGAGGCAAGCTGTTCGCATGTTTTTGCCGATAAGATGGCGTTAGGGGTCTTAAAAATTTAGCCAAAAAGCCCAACTATTACGAAAATTTGCAAACAGATGGCAGGATGGTAGGGCTATATTTAATCTCATATATTTGTATGATTTTCGTTGATCCTTAATTTATTATAACCTTATATAAATAATGAATAGTTTATAAATATTGTATATTATATATCATTTATAACAGCATAAAAATATATAAATATTTAAGGCTTATAGGTGATCTTATAATGCCGGCTGTTAGACTAGCCTGCCATTTTTTGCAAGAGTGGCTAAATATAAAATTTATTTTTGACTTGGTCACCAATTTATTTAATTCTTATAGGTTGAATATTATTGATTTTTACATTTTTTGGATTAAAAAAAAATTAAAATTTTCATAATAGAACGTTTTTGCAATCTCTATAAATATAAAAAAATATTTTTTAATTAAACAAAAAAAAAGCATCAAAAAACCTCATAAAAAAATACTTTAAAATGCCTCAGTAGTTTCGGACTAAAGATTCAATATCCCCTCCTTAAGCCCCTCAACTTAAACTTAAAAATATTCAGTATTTAATTAAAAAATTTTTAACGAAAAAATTAAAATTTCTTAAATAATCATTTCAAGCAAATTTTATTCTTTCATTCTCAATTAATTGATACAATTATTCAAAAGGAAAGTCATTATTAATTTTATTAAAGTAAATCTTCTTACGATCTTATCTCTTATATAGAACACCATGATAAATATAATAGTTACAAGTTCAATACCTATATTTTATATTTTTTTTAGTTTATTTATTAAAGATATTCAATTCCCCTATTAGCATATATCTGGTCCATATTTATATATTTTTATGCTTTTATTAAATGAAATAACATTTATAAAGTATTCATTGTTAAAAGATCAATGAAAATCAAGCAAATGCATTAGATATTATTAGCTACCATTCTGACATCTCTTGGCAATTTTTCGTAATAGGTGTTTTTTTTGGCTTACTTTTTAAGACACACAACTCCATCTTATCGGCAAAAACATGCGTAACAGCTTCACTACTACTCCTCCCCCCTTAAATAATTTTACTCGTAGAGAAAAACGATTTTCAAATTTAAATCTAATAGCTATTTTACTTTTTTCAGACACTACAACAACACCCGGACGAAATGTATTTATCAATTACTAATAGCGGTGGCTCTGGTGATCCCAGACCTCCACGACCAAATAGCATCGAATTACGCCGTAATTATCCCGAAGATACTAGTGTTGGAGGATGTCCGCCTGGCAATACTATTTTAGCATATCCTCCAGGAATGGCTCTCTATAGCCCTCGGCCTCCATGTTCGCCTACTGAACCAGTTTATAGGTAAGTTTCATTGTAAATTAAAACACTAACTTGATTCAAAACTCATATTTTCAAATTGACTTTGAATTATTTTATCTTTGATACAAATTGCTCTGCGTGGACATTTTTAAGCATAAAGGAAATAAGCTACGAGGATGACATTTTATATTTAAGTTAGGCACCCTCCCCAACAGTTAAAATAAGCTTTTGAATAAAATAGACCAGAAAGTACTAGTACTTTACTTAAGTACTTTCTATTTTCTCAAATATGGCTCCAACTATTTTGATTAAAATTCATAAATAAACTATTATTTAGATTCTATTTAAAAAGTATATCAGTAAAATTTTTCGTACACTTTACTGATGAAGTATATCAGATTTCAAATTCACTTTTCGGCTCTTTCTTCTATAGAGCCAATGTTAAATTTCTATGGGGATTTGTATGTTAATTTCGATTCACAGGGGTCTCCTTTGGAACTTTTTACATATTAAAAAAATTTTTTCCAATTCTTAAGAAATTTTATATTTATTTAGGATTCTCTATTTTGTATAAAATATCCGAATATGAGATTAAAATTTTGAAAAATAACTATAATTTATTTCAAGCAATCAACATTTAAAATACAATTACAGTAGAGTCCCGGTAATCCGAACCTCGCTAATCCGAACTTCCGGTTAATCCGAACTCTTTTTGCTTACGATTTTTTTTTTTTTAAATAACCGCGTTCACACATCACGCAAATTAATGAGTTTCTTTTTCTCTTAATTAAACGTAAAAAAATATGAAATATTTATTTAGAGTTTAATATCACCGACAAGTTTCACTGTTTACAACGTTATAAATACGACTTTATTATCAAAATTAACTAATTCAAGCTTACAATTCCGGTTAATCCGAACTTCCCGATAATCCGAACGACCCTCGGTCCCAATTAGTTCGGATTAACGGGACTCTACTGTACTTTATTATTTTAAATCAGGAATGAAAGTTAGAAGAAAACGCAGATATAATTTTTTCTTTAAAAATTATATTTCTAACAGCTGACGTTTCGGCTTTGGTCAACTGTTAGAAATATAAGTTTTAAAGAAAAAATTCTAGTTAGCAACTATTTTCAAATAAAATCTATATAAAAATTTAGAAAAATATCTTTCAAGCTTACCAAAGTGTTTAATAATAATATGATTTTTTTTTTCTATTAGAGCTAATTATCCGATGACTGGCTACGAAGAGGGAATGTATCAACTGCAATATACCGGTGCACAAGAAAACGTCGTAGATGGCTATCCAGTGACAAACACACAGACACCAAATCGCAGTGGTTCAATAACATCTGCAAATCGTCATAATTCGCAACGACCTAGCCAGCCACCTCCGGCTCCACCTAGCACAACATCAAGCCACAGCACACCGACTGTATCATCAGCCAGTAATACTCCTACTCGTGGACGAAGTGCTAGCGCAGGCAGAGAGACCCTCCCTCCACCTCCACCACCACCTCTTGAACCAATGGCACCTCATTTATTAGCTCGTAGCCGTTCAGGTAGCCGTTCTGCAAGTCCTCTATCAGCTTCTAACAGGTCAACACCAACACCACCCGCGGGGGCACCGCCACAGGCACCACATACTCCAGAACAACGTTCGAGTTTGCCACCGCCACCGCCAAGCCCCGAGGCGGCATTGCGCCAAACGGCGCCATCACCGCCGCCTCAACCACCATGTGCAGCATCGCCATGTTCAGCGCCGCCACCACCACCACCTCCGCCGCCACCGCCTGCTGCTTTACCGAACGGACCGCTCGCTCAAGCTACGCCATTTTCCAGTGAATCTGCTGCGCATTCGCCTCTACTCAATGGGGATCTCGCTAAATCACCAAGCAAGCAGGTAGTTCACTTCATATCTTGTTTTTAACCAGAGTCTAATTTTAAGATAAAAGTCTCCTCAAAGGACATTGAAGGAGTTTGCTGGTCAGGGAATAAATCTCCGATGCCAGAGCTTCAATCTTAAATTCATATTAAAGAAAATTAAAATTATTTTCATGAAATTTTTTCTTTTAGACCCTTTGACATCAACCGAAGAATATATTAAAATATTATATTTAAAAAAATATCGAATATCTTTACTATTTAATGGTGTTAAAAAAATTGTTTTAATAAATAATCTATATTTGTTTTTCTTGTTTCAAAATATTTGTTTTATTATTATAGGATTCTTTGGGCAAATGATCAACTTCAATTTCGGCTTCATGTCTACATTATAAAGTTAAAAATTAACAACAGGGGTATTTTTGTTTGATACATGCTTTTTATAGAAACATTATTTTTGGGAATATATTAAAGTTTAGATATATATATATCTTCGGCTTACTACGAAAAGTGACCAAATCAATTAATGTTTTTTTCAGGAAACAAGATTTAAATTTCATAGCATATCATTATTTGACATTTATGCTATATTGTAGTGACTGCTGCAGCTGCGTATTCAATGGAGAAAGAAACTTGGACACTTTTCACTATGTAAATCTATGTCAAACAAGTAACATGGTCACTTAAACACAAAATAACAAAATTTTGACTTGTCACTTTTCGTAGTAAGCCGACGATATATATTAAATAGTATATTAAAGTTTTAAATTTTCCTCACTGACTTAAAGTTTTAAATTTCCCTCACTGACTTGGTTTTAAATTTCCCCCACTGACTTAGAGTTTTAAATTTTCCTCACTGGCTGAACTTTCTTTCTCTGGCCAATCAGCGAGAAGGACTGGTAAACAGAAACATAACGGAAGTCAGTGGCTAGCACTTTATATTATAGTATGATGATATATACTTAAAAAAACATTAACATTTTTATTTCATCTCAATCCTATTTTATTTTTATCTATTTTTTTTCAGTTTGTCTGTTTTTTTTTGAAAGGAAATTAAAAACAAATAACATCTAGATGCCAGTTTTTTAAGATATTGGCATCTGTAAAAAAACTGGCCTCTACACTTGATTTTTAAAAATCTTTTTCAAAAAATAATCAAGATGAAAACCAAAAAGAAATAAAATAGGATTAAGCTGAAATCAAAATATTAAGATTTTCTAAATATTTATATATTTATATTTCAAGAGTTGATAAAAATCTTCGTTTTTATTCTAATAGATAATGTCAACCTCGCCTCCAAAAATGTCGCCACCAAAAACTGGAGATGCAACGAATCGAGCTAAAAATACTTCTAGCGGAATGAATGCACCAGTATTCGATCCTCGAAGTAATCTACTCAAAGCTATTCGAGATGGTAATTATATTATTCCAATATTTAAAAAATCTGGTGTGACTTGATTTTTTGTGTCGACATATATTTAGTTTCCGCCGATATATTAGAATCCAAGATATAACATTTATAAACATGGAAAAATATTTATATTTTGTTACCATGGCATCTCAAATAGAGTTGTATAATTTTTTTCATGAGGTGAATTTGAACTCTATTTGTCTTTAACTCAGGATATACTGCTTTAAAAAAGGAGACAAAAGAGAAATTATAAATTTTTAAAAACTTGAAGGTTTACTTAATTTAATTGTTCTTGTTAAAATTGTTGAATATTTATAAACTAAAAATAAAAGTGTGGGCGCTCATTGATAGCTTAAGGAATTAATTGTCTCTTGCCTTGGAATTCCTTCAAAGCGCCCACGCTTTTATTTTAAGTCAATAAATTTTCAACAATTTTAACAAGAACAATTAAATTAAATTATTTCTCTCTTTTTAGTTCAATTTAAATAAAAGCATTTTTTTTTTAAGTTTTTTTATTATATTTTTATTTTCAACTTTTTAGTCTTTTTTTATTATAGTGTGAAGCTTCAAATAAAGTACCACATTAGTTTGACTTATTTTGGTTCAATAAAAAATTATTGTCACCAAAAATGACCCTTAAATATCCAATTTCACACCTCAAACTCATAGGGAAGTGTCTTAAGCAAAGACTAAAAGTTGGTGGTCTTGAAAGAGTAAGTTAAATAAAAGCATTTAAAGATCCTGTTAGTGTAATTTCCTTTTTATTTACAATCCTCAAGCCAACGTCCAGTCCTGGGTAGGAAATTCATTCTAAATAAATTTGAAATTACACTCACTGGATCTTATTTTCCTTCATTTATTTCTTAATATCTACTTACTCACAAATGTCAAATACCCCACAGTGGCTTTTAACTTTTCACAAACATACATCTTGAAAGATTTAATTTTTTTTTACAAATTTAGCTTCCTGCTTTATTTTTTAAGAGATTCAGGTTTTTTTTTTCGTTCGTCTTTCATCATTCTCCGCCCCAGTCCCACTTCTCAATACTTCACATTTTTTAAATGTCTTCTACCTCTTCTGGCACTCTTACACTACGTGTGCCTATTCGATATTTCTTTCCTTTAGGGGCCCCATTAATCAGGCGGTCCCACCGTGCTCTCTTTCTATATCGCCATTCTACATTTATTATTATGCATATTTTTACATTAGAATTATTTTAGGTTGATTATCTTTATTACCTAGGCGTCATTTAAGAAGCGATTTTTCGAAATTCCAATTTTAAGGACCCCAACTGGTCATTTTGGTATAACATTTTTATAGGGTTGATTTTACTATAACTTTTAATTGAGATGAGCTATCCAAGCGAGGGGAAAACTCGGGTTGGTGACCCCGAGAAATCAGCATGTGGAAGGTCCCCTGGTAACCATCGATTTTATGTACTTGAATCTCTATATAATAAGAATATTTATATAAATAAATTGAACCCCTAAATGGCCTCTGTAGCCGAAAAGGATTTAAACATGGCCCGTTTCAAATAGATTTAAATCCTATACCCTTGCCGCAGAAAGTTTGGACACCTCTGATCTTTGATCATATTACTAGCTACGACTATTTATTTAATATTTATATTTTAAATTATTCACGGTGAGTTAGTTGTCTGCATGCAGATCGGGATCTAATAAATAAATATCTAGTAAATGTTAATTTAGAAGCTTATTTTGATAAAGGCTGACCTACTAGCTGACACTCTTATTTCTTAAATTTCTTTTTTAATAAACACAATCTCTTTATTAATAATACTAACTTTTCCTTAAATTTTTTTTTAGGCATAAAATTAAGAAAAGTAGAAAAAATCGAACAGAAAGAAGTCGAACGAGTGAATGCGTTACACGACGTGGCATCTATTTTGGCACGGAGAGTAGCAGTAGAATTCTCCGATTCTGATTCTGCCAGCGAAAGTGAATACGACTCCGAAGGTTGGGGTGAGCCTGAAACTAGTGCGTGACCGACACTGATTAATCATTCCAATGAACTTTTGCAATAGATCATCTTACGGCCCTCATCTGCTATCTCTGATATTAAATCAAGACAAAAAAAAGGTCGAAATAATTTATTTAATTTGCTTTGTTGATATTTCTATCATAGATAGTAGAAATTAAATGTCGTACGTACTTTCTTCAATCTTTCCGTTGATTAATTAATATACAAAAATCTAATTAAAAAAAGAAAAAGTAATTATTTTAATCTAATTCCAGGGTCTGGAAACGAAATTATTAATAAATTTTGCAAAAAATCTATAATTCGTGATAATATTTTTTATATCCCCTTTATTGATCATTTTTCTATACAAATCAATTTTTATCTCACAAAAAGATGAAAACATAGTTTTAAGGGGCTACAGGTGATCTTTGAAGTCGCCAAAAATAATTGGAGTCATGTTTATTAAAGCTTTTGTTTGTATTATTATTATTATGATGGAAGTTTTTAATTATAGACCACATTTTGTTATTAATTATTTATTAAAAATATAAATACTGTACAACGTTTCGATTGCTTATTTTGCACTCGTTTACAAGTACTGTACACTTGCTCAGACTCAAGTGAACTAACCTCTAAGGGACCGTTGTGCATACAACGACGTTAGTGCCATCTACAGTCATTCCTATGACTATTATGTCTAACTTCATAGGAATGACTGTAGATGGCGTTGATGTCGGTGTATATAAAATACAAGTAACGGCCCTTTAGAGGTTAGTTCACTTGAGCCGGAGCAAGTGTACAGTACTTGCAAACACCTGCAGAATAAGCAGTCGAAACGTTGTATGGTATTTATATTTTTAATAAATAATTAATACAAAAAGTGGACTATAATTAAAAACTCCCATAATAATAATTGGAGTCATAGTGTTAGGAAGGAAACGTTGTAAATGGGGGGCCTGATTGACCCGAGCTGGATTTAAAACGATTTTAAAAACCAGCTTTAATTTATTTATATTTCCTAACATATCTATCATATATATATATCGATAATTTTGGTGTTGAAATTCTTCGGGACGTTGTTTTTTTTTTAATATACATAAACGAGTTGTGAAATTACGTCTTTTTGTGAAGACTTTATTAAAGCAAACCTAAATCAGTGTTTCTCACACTTTCTTGTTTTAGGAATTATTGAAAACTAACTAATGCTTAATAATTCTAACATTTGTGAGTCAGCATTATCCTATTTTTATTTAATCTAATGATAGGTAGATACGTAGAACATGGTCAGAGAAAAAAATACTTTGCATGTTCTGTTTTAACTTACTTTTGTAATAAATAAATAAATAAATAAATATATATATATATATATATATATAGCAGAAGGAAAAACGCTGCGTTCGTGACGAAGGAGAATAAAAACGAGCGGTTATTAAATCAACATTGCAATATGGTCTCAATAATCTATTGGTTTTTATTCTCCTACATCTCATATTTATTTTATTTTAAATGTTTTACTCGTCAATGAACAGGATTAAATAGTTATTACTGCACACGTCTTCTACATAGCATAATGCCAAGGACATGCAGCATCTGAATCATATATATATATAATCTTTTACGATATATATAGAGAGTATATGTATGTTATATACGTATAGATAAAATTGATAGAGTAAGCCGGGTTGAATGTTAATACCAAATCTAAACAACCAACTCCGACTTAATCAGAGAAATTTCATCTTCATACACCTAGTCGCGGAAACCTTCCAGAACATATATATATATATATTTATTGAAAACTCTTAAAAAAGAAAGTAAAAATATACCATCATTAGATAAATAATTATAGCGATAATAAATAAATATTTTTTCCCTAAATAATTTCTGCTTCCTGGTCGAGTATTCTGATACAAAAGAAGCATACAGATAGGCTGCCCCGGAGATCCTGATAAGGCCACTTGATTCACCAGTAATAGCAAAAATATTTTGTATGGCATGTGACGCTATTCGAGAAAAAATTTTATAGCTTTTATTTCATTCAAATTTTGGGAAAATATTTATTTTCATGACTCACTTCTTTAATTTCCACCAAATACTGAGAATCACACCATGATTGGTTTTGTTTCTAACAATCCTTTCTTTCATTCAAGTATAGAAATTATTAATCGAACTAGATAAAAACTAAAAGTAACAATTTTAATTAATGTATAAAAGTCAAAAATTTTCTACTTTTTGTTTTTATTTAGATCGAGTAATATGGATAATGATAATTGATATTTATAAACATCTCCTTTTTAAAGATAATCAATCAATCTTATTATAGTCTTATTTATAAGAAAATGTGTGATATTTTGTTAATATAGAAAATACTAGATAATTAGGGGTTCGCTTTATTACTAGAAATTCGGCTTAGGGGCGAGAAATTTCGGAAACTTGAAATGTGGCAGGAGTATATTGCTTCATTATAATAAAACAGTAATTTCTGATGAATTTATCAATCTATATCATTCATTCCGAGAAATGGTTTTTACATCACATTATTTTTTATGTAAAAAAAAAAAACCTGGCGGGACTTTGTACACTTTGAGAAACACTGATCAGAGTTATCATTTATATTTAAACAAATAAAATTTGAGACCCTGAAATTAGTTTATTTTTTAATTTATAAAATATCGAATCAATTGTATATAAGAAAAAAAAATTCAAAATCTTCCAATCTTGACTGATGAAAATTTATACACACGTATATATATATATAAATATATATATAATACCAAGTATCGAAATGAATTTTGTTTCTACTTTTCTCAAATCAGTCAGAAATTGGGAAAAAGAAGAAAAAAAAAATTTAAAGATACCGGTGTTTATATACAATTTTTTTCCTCATTTTAATAATTTCTATCATAAATGCACAACTATACTATTTAAAAATATTACCACAAAAAAAAAAAATAAACAATTGTCCTATCTGTTTACCAAAAACATGCTCACCTTTTTCAATCTAGAAAACAATATTGAAAGTAATTTCAATTATTTTTGTATATATAAAAAAAAAAATATAAAAACCAAACTAAATTTATCGAATGTCAAAATTTGGATTTGTAATTTTTCCTATTGATTAATACTTATCAATAAGTATATATAGAACTAGCAAGCATATTATGCATATAGATATGTAACTTTAAAGGGCATATATTCCACTAAACACTTGATATATTCTCAATTTTCGTCTTCCATTCTAAATGAAGGCAAATATCTAAGTGAGTTCTTTGGCTTCTAGAAGAAAGAAAATGACTAATTATTAAAATTTAATATTAAGAATTAACCAACGCCAAATGAACAAAGTCATTTTTAAAATACTATTGCTCCTAAAATAAAATATTTCTATAATAATTGTTATAAAACTTAGATTTCTTTGATATAATTTATATTTTTCTCTCCTGAAGGAGGAAAATTGCATCCTTCTTTTTTTGGTAGAATTTCTAAACCAAAAAAATTCTCTTCAATTATCTTGTCATGCTTGTTAGAAGCTGACAAATTTCGCGTTTTCAATATACTTATGTCCGAATTTAGAAACTTCCTTTTGTTTTTTTTCTACTGATTCATTTCACCAAAAATAAATTTCTAGGGCATCTTTCCAAAGCACAAAAGCTGTCAAAAAATAACTAAATTTATCAAGAATTCTATATAATATATAAATAAAGAAACTCTATTTATTTGGAAGAATTGTTTTATTTGTTTTTATTCTGAAGTGAACTAAAAAAATAAATATTTTAACTGTCCTTAAATAAAAGGGGAAGTTTCTAATAAGAACAAATTTTATAAATTACAAATTATATATATATCATATATACTTTTTAACTCACATATCTGAAAAAAACAATTTTGACCGGAACTTAACCACAGACCACTGCATTTGTACTTCAGTTGAGTTTTTGAAACCCACACAGATATGTGAATATAATTAAGGAGCTTCAGGAGATCTTTAGTCCCCTTAATTTCGTCATCAGGTAAAATTGTATCTCAAGCTGACTTTGGATACAATTTGACCAGATGACGTATCAAGTATCATATATATTCACATATCTATGCGCGTTTTGATAGATCGTTGGAGTGAAAATAAATTGATCGTTGACTCAAGTCCCGGTCTAAACAAGTTTTTTCAAATAAGTGGGTTTTATAAATATTAATTATTTATTAAATTCCAAATACTATCAATTACTCATTTTAACTATGAAAAACATTTTTTTATATAATTTCTTTTCTAAAATGAGGAGAGAAAATTCTAAATTGTTTTTAATGAAAAAAAAAAAAAAAAAAATAGAATATTAGAACAAATTCTATTTATTAAATTATCTTCAATTTAGTTGAATAAATTTGAAAATATATAATACTAAATCATTTTTTTTTTTAAAGAGTGATTAAGACAATGTGAAATTCTTGGGCTGGTGATCAAAATAGCTATAAGTTGCTTTCCGCTTATCATCTGACAGCTTTTTAGTATAATACATAAATTATATATATATATATATTAAAAAACGCGAAATCAACTCTAATAATGAACATAAATTCCTACACAGGTTTGGGCCAAAGGAGATATATAATTATTATTTATCCATTTTTTTTATAAGAGTTATTTGTTGACAATTGTGGGTTGAAAGTTCATTATATAAAATAGATGGCAATTGATTAAATAGAAAATACTGTATACCTTTGATAATTTTAGTGGAATACAGATGCCAATTAGCATTTATGTCTATTTCAAAAAAAAAAAAAATATTTTTTAGCGTCAAAAAAACTTTTTTCACTAATGTTTGGATGTTGAAGGCTCAATTTGTATGAACAGAAAGTCCCTAAATGTGAGAATTGATTATATATACGTATGTGTATTAAAGTTTTAATATTTGAGAATCTAAGTTTTTGGCTATTCTTTGTTTAAATTTTGTATATATATATATGAGATGATGAACTAACTTTGGTGATAGGACTTTTCATAAGAAAATGATATGCAAGAAAATTTGATATTATAGATAAACTATCCGTTGATAAAATATTTGGAAAAACAGACCATATATATTATTGACTGTTATAATATACTATCCGTTTCTCAAATATTTAAATTAAATTTTTATATAATTAATTTTTTTATAAAAAAACATCAATTTTGTTAATTAAATAAACATCTGTTTCAGTTTTTGTTTTATTATTATGCGAGTTTTTATTTATAGACCACATTTTGTTATTAATTATTTATTAAAAATATAAATACTGTACAACGTATCGACTGCTTATTCTGCAGTCGTTTTCCAGCACTTGCTCCGATTCAAGTGAAATGAGTTGAGTCGGAGCAAGTGCACAATACTGGAGAATAAGCTGTTGAAACGTTGTACAGTATTTATATATTTAATAAATAATTAATAACAAAATGTGGTCTATAATTAAAAACTTTCTTAATAATAACTGTGTCAGTTATGTTATAAACTAAATCAATTAATATATCAACATATATAAGTGATTCCAAGATAGCTTTAATTAATCTTTGTTTATATTTTAATTTTGTTACCTGTCGAAGACGACAACATAAACTTTCAAGGTTCGTAAATATAAAGTAGCCTCAATTCGGTACCCTACTTAATTTAAAGATTATTTTAAATTATAAAATTTATAATAAAAAATAAAATCTTAAAATGATCCGACATCCTGATATGCGCCAAAGATTTGAGGCTAACTTATATGCCAGTTCACTTGATTCGGAGCATGTGCACAGTACTTGAAAGGGACTGCAGAATAAGCAGTCGAAACGTTGTGCAGTATTTATATTTTTAATAAATAATTAATACAAATGTGATCTATAATTAAAATTAGATACACCTTGTTTTTACCCTTTTATTCTGTGAATTTCTTCAGATAACATTTAATATATTAACAAATAATTAACGCTATCTTGGATTATGTTTTAAATTTTTTTTCAAATAAATTAACTTAAAAATTGTTTATTTTTTTTATATAGTCAAAAATTTGGAAGAAATCTCTTGTCTCGTTTGATATCAATGGAGTTAAAAAAAAGATGAATGCCATTCCAAAAATTGAGAATATTTATTACCTATTCAATTATATTTTTTCCAAGTTCGAGGGAATCGTGATCACTCCTTTGCTCTTGTAAATTAATTAGTAACAAATTATTTTTTACTATAAATATGCAATCAAAATTAGATGTTTTCATATCGAAGATCAAATTCCCTGAAGAAAAAAAAATTTTTATATTTATTTATATACAATATACAATAATAAACCATATATTCTTATATATCAAAAAATAATTTATATAACTAGTCTGTCTTTCATTTCTTTTAAGTGAGCAACATTTCCATGATTTTTTATATTAAATTTGGAAAATTGCTTGTTTGATTAATTAATTGTTTTGTTAATAACACGGTTAAGTAGTTTGCTTATACTGTGTTTTTAATACGCTTTAAACTTCTAACGAATGGCTGGTCCTAATCTTTTTTTAAAATATTTATTATTTTATTTCAAATTGTAACTATATATTTAAACCACTTATTCATTTATACGAGATTCTTTTATCTATTCATCTGGAATTCATACATAATAGAATGAAACTGACCCCCATTTAGATTTTTAATCAGATGCTATTGTATTATTGTCCTCCTTATATAGCCTATAAAATCCTAATTTTATTTAAGATGACAAATTTGCGAGATGAGTTTGGGTTTGATTGTACCCCTGGAGTCGAGCCAAGACCTCCATGCTTTAACAGCGGGCGTATTACTTTATCCTAGATCGCCTTTATCCTAAAGCGCCGCGACCTAGGATAAAGGTAATCCGCCCACCGCGGACTACTTTTATTCTATCTCGCCTTTAAAGGGCTTTATCCTAAAGCGCCATCGATCTAGTCCGCCCGCCGCGAAAGCGTGAAGGTCCTGGTTCGACGCCATGGGTCGCAATTTTTGTCCACTCAAACACAAACTCATCTCGCAAATTTGTTCTCTTAAACGATATATTGACTGGCTTATTTACAGTCTATTTGAGCGTTGTTTGGAAAAAAATCTCTTTTCAAACAAAGCTCGACCTACTTAATTGTATTCTTGCCATTCTGGCAACACATGCCCCGTGTTCTTATATTCCATTAGGATTAATTTAAACTAATTAAACTAAATCCTTTTTCTTTTAATAAACACAAAGTTTTTTTTATTATTTATTAATCAGCAAAAGAAAATCTTCCTTCCCCTTCCATAAATTTAATGTATATATATTTATATTTTAAACGGATAGTATATATGCCAGAGGGTTTTGTATTTCGATTAATGTTAAGTACTTTTCTCGTGATGTGAATAAATTAAAATCTCGAAAAAAAAATTGTATCTTCCTTCTTTTTTTTTTTATAAATATTAATTTCAAGATCTGAAAAAATTTAATACAGAAAAAAAAATGGTTAAAAAAAGAAGGGGACAAGTTACCAAGCATTTTAAGATTGGATTTATAAATTGTATCTAGTTATAATAAACAAATCGCGAATGTCTTTTACAATTCCTTAAAGTATGGTTTTTCTTACTTAAGTAATGTAAGGACTTTAAGTGGAAAATCGCAAATTCCCTATCCTAAGTATATAAGCACAACATTTATACATGTAGAAATTGTTGTAAGAATATTAAGAAATAATATAAATATTTTTATTGACATATTTTAGATTATCAAACATTCTTAGTTTGATTTTTTTTTTTTACATTATTTTGTATATTTTTTTTAAATCTTACCAAAAACATCGAAGATGTAAAGAAATTCATTGAATATTTCAAAAATATTCTATCCACATGAAATGATTAATTCTTTTTTTTAAACCAAAATTTTAAATTGTTTTAATTTTATTTTGTAGAAACACACAACAATTTATGTAACAAATGCACATAAATAAACATTAATATATATATATATAAATAAATTATATTAATTTACACCTTCTTTTAGAAGTTTTAATTTGTAAAAATTTATTGATTTCTTTTCATTGATGGATGGTATATTTTTGAAATTATTTATTGAAGAATTTATATATATAAATATATATATATTATTTACTTATATATAATTTGAAATAAAATGCTTATTTAATAATAAAATATCTATGAATTTTATTTAATGTATTGCCTTAATTATTTATTGTTCTATTTTTTAATGTTTAAGGATTAAGGGTAGGTCACAATTTATTAACAATTTTTAAATTAGTAATAACACATTTTTATATAGTTTCCTTGCTTTTCATAAATACTTAAATATTTTTGAGAATTTTAGCTATAATAATTTGCATATCTATCCGAAATTTTTAAGTAGTATTTATTAAATGGGATTAGTAAAAAAAATTAAATTTATAGGATAGTGTTATAATTTTAATAGATTAAGAAAAAAGTTTTTTTTTTTTTTCAAAATAAACTAAATGATATTCTAAATAAATTTTAGAGAAAAGTAATGGATTCTATGTAAAAAAAAAATTTATCTAGTTAATGAAAAAATAAATTTTGACCTTCTCTTATTTAATAATACATCAACTGTTAAATTAAAACTTTTATGTAAAAATAAATAAATAAATAAATAAAAAAATATGTGATCTTGAAATTGTGTGATGTTCGTTTATTATTATTGAAATATTAAATTTACATGATTTATAAATAAATAATTCAAAGGTTCCCAAAGACATCTGCGTATTCAGCTCTCAACCCCCCGAGAGGTATTGTAAATATTTTATCCGCGTCGAAAAATTCAAATTTTATTAAAAATATTTTTATAAATTTAAAATTTGAAATTCTGTCCAAAGAATCTTCCATATGCAAAGAATAAAAACAAACGATGCTAGAGCCTTCTGGTGGAAAATCAGGAAATTATCCAGTCTCTCTCGAATCTTGGCTTGTTTTTTTTAACAATACATCAGTGCTTTAAAAATATATATTTCTTTAGTAAGTTTAATTTTTAATGTTTAATATAATAATATGTGATGAAGAATTACATTTCTTAACTGCACACACCTCACTCTCTTATCAGGTATATATATATTTTATAATAATTTAACTCGCTCTTACAAGAGAATCAAAGTGTAAAACATGGCGAGGACCTGCAATGTATTTCTAAAGGCTGCAGGCCAGAGCGGCAACAAATTCAGGGGCAGCAGATTGGAAATTTATTCAAAAGGAAAAGTGAGATTCAGACGTTAATTAATACATATTTCCCGTACGAATTTAAGAATAGGCCTAGTCTATAGGCGGCATACTCTTAAATCCGGCCCTGGCAATGAGATTAATTTAATTTAAAATGCAATTTAAATATTTATAAAGTTTAAATGGCAAATTAATCTATGATTTTCGTACGCTTTTGCTCACTAACCATAAGTTGGGTAATTTAAAAAAAAAAAATCGAAATTAAACTGAAGCAGCCAAAACGAGTTTGAGATTCTCTGAATCCATTTAATTAGTTTTTTATTTATAGACTAGACGCGCTTTCCCCGCTCCCCCCGTGGACCGAATAAATAATATAAAAATATGTTATTTTTGAAAATTGATTTGACCACTCATCATTTTTACTTTCTCTTACCTCTATATATGTTAATAAATAGAGAGAGAAAGTATTGGATTCATGTAAAAAATTCGATGTCGAGATTTTGATGGATATACACATTTTGAGGTTCCCTGAATCCAAACTTAGAGTGACCTTCTCTACCCCGGAGAGTAAATACAGTCTAGTAACACATACACCTCCCTCCACATTTACACACAAATGTATATAAATACAGTATTATAAAAATATGGAGTGGCCGGTCGCTTAGCACACAACTTTCTCTTCGATAATTCAACGTTTTGTTCTGTCATACCAGATCTTTTGTGTGCACATATATTAATGTTACGGCCTACACCCCCCCCCCCCCCCCCCCCCCCCCCCTTAGAATTCGATTCGAATTAGAAGTAAAAATTGGCCATCTGTTTTATGTATTTTTTTTTAAAGATATTTTAAATTCCCTATTTAAAATAATTTTCTAATAATTTATATTCTTTCTCATTGAAATAATTTGGATCTTTGCCAATTATCAATTAGTATAGGATTCCGTCCCCCACCCCTTCTCACCCCCACTCTCCCGGAGGTCGCATCCCATTGGCTAGCTAATCTCATAGGGCAGCTGCAATTCGAGTCTACATGCTAAGTCAATGAGAAAAGATTCCTTTATATTTAATAGCAAAGTCAAAGAGGCTTCAGTAGAGGGAGAGCAGTGATAAGTGAAGCACCTTCCGTGTTAAAAATTCCAACCTTCATTTGGGACATGGCGTCGTGTAGAGCGGACGCGTCTCACCTGGGCTCCGTAAAAAATTCGCGTTCCTTCTAAACTTTATGGACATTAGAGGTAAATTTCATCTCTCCACGTTCATTAATAATTGGTTTATTATTTTAAATATTAGAAATATAAATGGCTCCACAAAAAATTATTATTTATATACTGTATTATATATAAACGTAGTTGTATTTGATTTTATAAAAATGTATTCGTAGGAGCCAATCTGCGAATATAACAAAATATATATTTATAGAGATGGTCTGAAGTTTGTTTCTAGGCGATAAGTGCATTTATTTTTGTAATTTAAAAAAATAAATAAACAGATATGAGTAGGATGGCAGCCAGGAATGAAATCAGACAAAAATTTAATCAATCCTTATCCAATTTTATTTCGATTGCCGACGTTTCGGACGCAAATCGCGCCCTTCCTTAAATAAATAAAATATTTAAAGACAAATATTTGGCTAAATCCTATATGACGGTAAGTAAATTTTTATTAAAATTAGGAAGTTTTCAGGGAGAATTCACCCTCCCTTCCCTTTATTAGCCTAAAAGAGGTGTCGGTAAGCCAATTTGATCGAGATATATGCCAAAATAAGGAAAATTTTGAAGAAATACAAGGACCACATTAACCATTAAAAATATATATTTTTACTTACTTTTTTGTGTTTTTTCTTTCTCCATTGTAATTTAGATGACAAAAACCTTGCGTCTGACCTATTCTGATTGAGATAAGTAAAGAAATTTATTAAATAGAGTTGAAAATATAAAAAATAATTTTATCGAAAATTGTTTATTTTTTTAATATTGAACGATAAAGGAGCTAACTTCATGTTGTATTAAAAGTTAAAGTATTCACTGACTTTTTTTTTTTTAGTAAAAAGGCTCGAGTTTGCTACACTTATTAAGAACATCTTTGGGTCCGCGGGCCACCGATGGAGACCCGTGTCTTTTGGTTCTTATATTTAAATTTAAATAAAAAATATCCATCCAGAATATATTAAAGAAGTTGCAGGGATCCCTTGTCCGAGAGCCGCCGGAGGCGCTCGAGACCTCGGTTAATTAAGGTCGGTTCTGTTTTAGATTTAAAAATATTCATCCAGAATATTTTATAGAACTTGCAGGGATCCCTTGTCCGAGAGCCGCCGGAGGCGCTCGAGACCTTCGGTTTTAAGTTCGGTTATTTTATTTTTAGAAAAAAATTCAAAACAACTAGGGAATTCTCGACTTCGGTTCGGTTCGGTTTGGTTCGGCTCGGCTCAGTTCGGTTCAAAACCATCCAGTTAGAAGCGATTCGGTAGCTTTTAAAAAAAAATTTTCGGGCCCGAAGGGTCCGAAAATTTTTTTTAAGGGCTACCGAATAGCTTCTAACTGGATGGTTTCGAACCGAACTGAGACGAGCCGAACCGTCCGAAACCGAACCGAAGTCGACACTAGTGACAAAACAACTTCAGGGGACACGACCTAATTGTTTCGGTCCTTCGGTTGCAGTTCGGTTTCCTTCGATTAAAGAAAATTTAAAAAAAACTAGGGAATTCTCGGCCTTAGTGACAAAACAAATAGCATGCCTAAATGAAAAAAAAAAAACGAAAGATTCATGAATGTTGAGCTAATGTCAAAAGTGGTCAAAAGTGTAAACTAGTCAGCCAGTGCGAAAGCTTGCCACTTTATTCTGAATATTAACCGAAAAAATTATTCTTTGTTTTTTTTTTTCAATTATCATCTGAAGTTAGCTCCTTTATCATTGTTTATTAAAAAAAAAAAAATAAACAATTTTTGATAAAATTATTTTTTATATTTTCAACTCCATTTAATAAATTTCTTTACTTATCTCAATCAGAATAGGTCAGACGCAAGGTTTTTGTCATCTAAATTACAATGGAGAAAGAAAAAACCCAAAAAGTAAGTAAAAATATATATTTTTAATGGTTAATGTGGTCCTTGTATTTCTTCAAAATTTTCCTTATTTTGGCATATATCTCGATCAAATTGGCTTACCGCCACCTCTTTTAGAATAATAAAGGGAAGGTAGGGTGAATTCTCCCTGAAAACTTCCTAATTTTAATAAAAATTTACTTACCGTCATATAGGATCACGCCATTTTTTTTTAATTTAATAAAATATAAATAAACTATTTAAAGACAAATAATAAAATTACTTAGTAGTTAGTCGGTAATTGGTTTGGCTCTCTTTGCTTGACTCCCTTGCAATGGTCCGTATGCAAGTCAGGACAAGTTTGTTGGATGGGTTCATAGGCAGGCCTACGTAGCATAGATTAGCATACAAACATTCGAATAGGCTTATTCACACCAAAGCATAGGAATATCCTTGCGTTTTATATCTAAATCTTTTTTCATTCAATTGGATGACTTGTTTCTCGTTTTTTTTTCCATTTAAACTTAACTAGCTGCTTCACCTGTCCTCGGTGGGCACCTAGTCAGGCTAATTTCGACCTCCTGAATACCCTTTAGATATTTACTTCCATTTTTGAATAGAGAGAGGATAATCAATTCATTTATTTGCACTGGCGGATGATATCTAATCCAAGGAATTGCAACTCAACCCTAGATTAAATTATTTTTTATAAGATCTAAATAAAATTCAAAATATACAAAATTAGTGAAAACTGACTAGCTGCGTTGCCCGCTTTTGGTGGGCTTCTCTCATTGTTATTTAGTTTTTTTTTTTTTCAAAAAGGAACCTCAGATACAATACTTAACAAGGGCCCGCGTGTGGCGGCCTCTTTCTTAATCAGTGCCTCAACATTCTCTTCAGTTTTTACTTTCTCCTATGAACATTCAACAATTAATCGTTAAAAAATTCGACTTCGAAATATTGACTTCTATTTCTGTGTTACGCCCTCACAATAAAATTTTTTGCGTTATTTAAGACTTTATCGAATTAAATATTTTATGATAATATCCCCTTGACTTAATAGTAAATAGAGAGAAGATTTTTAGTCCCTAAAAAACAGTGGCGGATCCAGAGAAGTTTTTCGGGGGGGGGGGGGAGTAATCTGGTGTGACTGGTCGCACAGCACACATTTTTTTTTTATTTTTTTTCGGTAATTTAAAGGTGCATTCTATACTTGTTTATCAGAATATATATACAAATCAAATTTTTAAGTATTAATTTTTAAAATTTTATATTAAAGATAAAAATTTTTTTCTCGAATCTAGGGGGAAGGGGTAATTACCCTCTTTACTCCCCCCCCTTGTATCCGCCCTTGCTTAAAAATAAAACAAATGTTAAAACTAATCGCTTGTTTTATATTCATAAGCCCAAACGATTAAGTCCATCAGATGGATAGCACCGAATCGAGCTTGATGAATCTTTATAACTTAAAATTGAGCTCGTAGCTCAGAGATTTTTCCCCCCTGTTTCAGTAAAGTCAGACGAATACAAGTTACATGAAATAAGACTCATTACTTTTGATATATATATATATTTTTTTTTTTTTTTGCTCTATACATCAAATGTTAATTTATCTATCTATACTATTATATAAAAGACAATCTCTGTCTGTCTGTCTGTCTGTCTGTCTGTCTGTCTGTCTGTTTGTAACGCATAGACTCCGAAACTACTGGACCGATTTTCATGGAGTTTTTTTTTAATGGGTAGGGAATTTTCCGGGGGTGGTTTTAGGCTATCATTATATCGAATTAGGGGTAGGGAACCCCCCTTTTTGGGGGTTATCAATTACCCCATAGCAAAGCATTGGAAAACAGGATCTAACTCGCTTTATGAAAAATATATTTATCAAATCTTTAAAATGAAAAATAAAAACTCTTCCTCCCCCTAACAATTCGACATTTGAAAAGATTTTTCCGCTCTGCGCCCCCCCCCCTAAAATTTTATTTTTTTTATTTTTCATTCGATTTTAATAAAATTTAAAATGTGGCTTTCTTAGGGTGTAAATAATTGAAAAATGGTATTTTAGACCTCAGAAAGTTCAATCACCCCCCTGACCCCCCCTAAAATTTATTTTTCATTCGATTTTAATAAAATTTAAAATGTTGCTTTCTTAGGGTGTAAATAATTGAAAAATGGTATTTTAGACCCCAGAAAGTTCAATCACCCCCCTGACCCCCCTGAAATTTATTTTTCATTCGATTTTAATAAAATTTAAAATGTTGCTTTCTTAGGGTGTAAATAATTGAAAAATGGTATTTTAGACCCCAGAAAGTTCAATCACCCCCCTGCCCCCCCCCTGAAATTTATTTTTCATTCGATTTTAATAAAATTTAAAATGACGCTTTCTTAGGGTGTAAATAATTGAAAAATGGTATTTTAGACATCAGAAAGTTCAATCACCCCCCTGACCCCCCCTAAAATTTATTTTTCATTCGATTTTAATAAAATTTAAAATGACGCTTTCTTAGGGTGTAAATAATTGAAAAATGGTATTTTAGACATCAGAAAGTTCAATCACCCCCCTGACCCCCCCCTAAAATTTATTTTTCATTCGATTTTAATAAAATTTAAAATGTCGCTTTCTTAGGGTGTAAATAATTGAAAAATGGTATTTTAGACCTCAGAAAGTTCAATCACCCCCCTGCCCCCCCCTGAAATTTATTTTTCATTCGATTTTAATAAAATTTAAAATGACGCTTCCTTAGGGTGTCAATAATTGAAAAATGGTATTTTAGACATCAGAAAGTTCAATCACCCCCCTGACCCCCCTAAAATCTATTTTTCATTCGATTTTAATAAAATTTAAAATGACGCTTTCTTAGGGTGTAAATAATTGAAAAATGGTATTTTAGACCTCAGAAAGTTCAATCACCCCCCTGCCCCCCCCCCTGAAATTTATTTTTCATTCGTTTTTAATAAAATTTAAAATTACGCTTCCTTAGGGTGTAAATAATTGAAAAATGGTATTTTAGACATCAGAAAGTTCAATCACCCCCCTGACCCCCCCCTAAAATCTATTTTTCATTCGATTTTAATAAAATTTAAAATGACGCTTTCTTAGGGTGTAAATAATTGAAAAATGGTATTTTAGACCTCAGAAAGTTCAATCACCCCCCTGCCCCCCCCCTGAAATTTATTTTTCATTCGTTTTTAATAAAATTTAAAATTACGCTTCCTTAGGGTGTAAATAATTGAAAAATATATTAATCAAATATTTAAAATAAAAAATAAAAACTCTTTTTCATAATTAATTAAAATACATTTATCTGGACAACTCTTAGTCATATCCCGAGACGCCGCCCGCCAGGGCTAGCGGGGTAGGGTTGCCGAAGGCAACCCTACCGCAGCTAGTAATATATATTTACATTTTAATTTCATTTACTTGAAATATCAACCTAAAATATTCAATCGATAAAAATAGAAATTTTCTTTCCGAATTCTTTTGATATCGTTTGATAAGAGAGAGTTCCTAAAAGAAGTTCTTTTTTTCAGATTCGTGCTTCTCTGGTGCAATTGAAATTTGAATCAGAATTCAAGCAGCTTCGAATGACCTTCACTGTCCCCCAGGGTAAGTACAGTATTTCATCGGCAAGTAACACATACACCCCCTCCAACCCAACAGACTTATACACAAAATGCATCTAAATATTATAATAATATGGTGTGACTGGTAGCACAGCACACAATTTTCTCTTACCTTCAGTAATTTATAGTTTTGTTACAATTCTTATACGAATTGAAACTTAATATTAGTAAACTTACTTCTTGTTTAATACTTTCTTATATTTACCTCAGAATAGGCCTATATATTATTCCTTCTCCAAATAATTAAGAGATTTATTATTTTAATTTTTTTATTTTGTTCGTTTAGCTTACTAGTTTCAGAAATTAAAAAACCCATACAGCCATTCATATACAGGTCCAAATCCCTTTACACATACTAATATTAAGATTTTAATATATTCTTTAATTTCATATAAATCACTTTAAATGAAAACTTTATTTCCAAATTCCTTTGATATCTTTTGAAAAGAGAGTGAGATTCTAAAATATATTCTCTTTTGCAGATTCATTTGTGTTAGTGTTAGTGCTAGTGCTAGTGCCAGTGCAAGAGGACTTTGGAGCTGAGGAGCTGAGCGCAACGACTGCAGGAGCTTCGAGTGGTCTTCAATGCCCCGAGAGGTAAATATTTCATACTGTAGTGGTAACATGCACCCTCCCACCCACCCACACACACACACACACACACACACCTCACATATTCACATACACAGAGATATATAAATTCATAAATCTCATAACATAATAAAAATTAATTATCGTTTCTAATGAATTTTTTTTTTTTTTTTTTACAGAACTCCGAGACGGTATCAAAGGTAATAATTGCATGGTGCAAGAATATTGAAGGGGGTAGATTAGATTAGCTTTCCTTAGGATGTTTTTTTTTTCAGCTGACCCCAAATAGAGTTAGGTCTTTTTTAATATCAATCAATAATTAATTTTTTTTTTTTAAATAGATAATTTTCATAAAAAATTGTTTGAATGAATAAATTAAAAATAAAATAATTTTCACTTTTAATTAATTTGCATTTTAAAATTTTCATTTCAAATTTCTTAATTAAATTTAAAATTTTCATTTCTAATTTCTCTAATTAAATTTAAAATTTTCATTTCTAATTTCTCTAATTAAATTTAAAATTTTCATTTCTAATTTTTTAATTAAATTTGGATTTCGTTAAAAAGTTTTTAAAAAATTTGATATAATTTTTTATAAAAATTTTTTGCTAAAAATTTAACTTAATTTTTTTCAAATTTTAATAAAAATTAGATTAGACTTCCTCCACACCTGCATCGGGGGAGGGGATGTCTCTCTCTCCTGCACCGTGGGACATCATCAACTTGGTACCTAGAACTTAAGGTGTGATTTATATACGAATACAAATGTATTCACTTTTTTGTTTCTATAATTTGAAAATTCATTTTCACACCTTAATTGTAGTTTATTAGTTTAAATATAGAGGGCGGGAGGGATGCACCATGCCGACGATAGGGATTTTATTTTTGAACCTGCAGCTACTGCTCATGAAGCTTAGTGGAGAAATTAACGAGAATATTTTTCAATTTATGCCTCTGTTGGATATTCGTCGTTGCTATTAGCCTCAGGTGTCTTCTTTAGTCTTTAGTTAGTTCGTTTTGTTAGGGGCCCTTGGTTGTATTTGTATTTAGGATCCATCAGAGAGGTAAAATGAATTATATCTCTCGTTGATTTGCCCATGAACGATTCATAAGGAGATGCGGTCAGATCTGATTGAGAGATTGAGGCCCAGGTTCTCAAGTGTCTTGTGTTTGCGAAAAGACGTCTTATAAAGACGCAAAGGGAGTCTGGATGTTTTTGTATCTTTGAGGTTGGGTTTGAGGTGGCTCTATGGGTAAACGAGGCTCAGGGAGGGATGTCGTTTTTCCAGGGCTAGCCTGGATGTAAATAACGCATACCCTTAAGGCCAGGGACAGGCCCGAGGGCCCCGCCGATCTGATGGTGGGGACCGGGTATATACAATTACAATTCGTTCGTATCTTTAGTTAGGCTAGGTAGGATCTCTAAAGCCCCCTGGTCTCTCGTTTACTCGTAATCCAAAAAATCACGTTCATTCTCACTGATATGATTTCTACAGACCCCCGAAATCTCAATTCTTTTTTGAAATTTCGCATACTCCTTTTGATGCGAATAATAAAAAGAATTGTTCGCGAATTTCGGCCTAAATTCTTTTTGAATCTCTTTCCAAATTTTGTTTTTGTTTTATTTTATAGAAAAAGAAGTCTTCAAGATTAAATAGGCCTATTATGTGAAATTTGAATAAGTAAGTAAATTTGATATACAATAGTTATTAAAATAAAAAGAGAAAAATTAATTCAAATTTTATATTTTTCAGATGACTTATATTTCCTTGACGTTCTTGTTTTCATTTTCGTTAAATAAAAAGAAACTTTTTTAATAATACAAATGAAGGGAACATTTTTGCTTAAAAGTTTAACATTATTTTACAATTTTTGCTGGATTTTTAGAGGCAAAAATTATCAAATTCGATCATCCACCACAAGTTTACAAGTAAATTTTTCTATTATTTTTTTTTAAATATATTTTATAAATATGTATTGTGAAGTGCACAAAAAAAAGAAGTCTTCAAGATTAAATTAACAAAATTTCAAAAGTAAGTAAATTTTCATTAAGTGATATAATCAAAATATGGAAACTAATTTTTTTTTATTTTTAGATAAATTATTTTGGTGAGGATTGGTGGGCTATGAGGGGAGGGAGGGAGGCCCAAAAAAACAATCTTACTGTTTTTCGGATTTTAAGTAAATTTCATTACAATAGATATGATTTTAAAATAAAATGAGAAAAACTAATTCAAATTTTATATTTTTCAGATGACTTGTATTTCCTTGACGTGATTTTTAATAATACGATTGAAGGAAACATTTTGGCTTAAGAGGATCATTATCATCTATTGGTATCCACTCATCGAATTTCGTTGTTTTGGAGTTTTTAATATATACAGTAAGTAAATACAAATTAAAGGCACCTTTTTGGAATTTTCCCTTTGAGAGTTAGCTATGCCACTGTTTATTTGAACTTATGGTGGGTGATCAAATTTGACAATTTTTTCTCCATAAATTCTTCAAAAGTATATCAGTGAAATTTTTCGTTGAAATCGTTTGAAGTACACTTTAAAGATGTACTTTTTCAGTTTTTTGCAATTTTCTAAAAATTTGCTGCAACGATTTTTTTTTAAATTCCTAAATCAACTATTTTTTAGATGCTCTTTAAAAAGTATATCAGTGAAATTTTTTCGTTGAAATCGTTTGAAGTACACTTTAAAGATGTAATTTTTTCAGTTTTTTGCGATTTTCTCAAAATTTGCTGCAACGATTTTGTGTAAAATTCATAAATTAACTATTTTTTATAAAAAAGTATATCAGTGAAATTTTTCGTTGAAATCGTTTGAAGTTTACTGATGTGAACTATTCGTATCTCAGCGCCATCTATGAATCGTCGAGTGGTCAAGTTTGGAACTAAAGTGCTAAGAGCAACTAAATATATCTCGACACAAAAAATCTGGTGTGACCAGCACGATGCACAACTTCTCTTACCGAAGGGTAAGAGAAAGTTGTGTGCTGTGCCAGTCACTTTAAGAGACTCAGATCAAATAATGAAGTACGTCATGGAAAATTTTCTAAGTATAAAGACATCTATCCAAGTCAAAATAGATATAATTTGTAATAATCAATTACGTTGTGACGTAAATGACGTGACGAAAATGCAAAAGATGCGCGGTAATAATTGACAAAACAGCGAGCTAGTTTATTTTTATTTAAATATTAATTTAAACAATTTATTAATATTGTAGGCGTTAAAAAAAATTAAGTATATAAAGTGATATTCCATTAAATATTTACTAAAATGTATTTACCAATTTAAAAAAATAAAAAAATTCTATTTGAACAAGAGTTTTTCATGCTTTTTTTTATATATAATAGACTAAATAAATAAATATACAA